>VXBA01001095.1:142199-176440 GCA_013399895.1 Serilophus lunatus | reverse complement strand
TGGAACTAGATGAACTTTAAGGTACCTTCAAACTCAAACCATTATATGATTCTTTGACTTACACTGGGCCCAGCTGTTCTTATCCTATGGAGATCACCACTGCACTGAGCCAGGTCTGGGCGTACTTATGGGACAGCAAAGGGGCTGTAACTCCCCTCTACTCCTGTAAGTGCCGCTTAATGGTGTGTCCTCCAGGGCATCCATCAGAGGCATCATAGAGCGCCCCTCAGCATGGGCTAAGGACTACAAACCAAAGCTGAGACTCGACAAATTTGGTGCAGATGTGACCTAAGTCAGAACAGTTAGATTCCAGAGATTAGACAAGAGCACAGCATCTTGGATCTCATTTCCTCCTTCACATACCATCATGGCCACACCAGATGCCCTGCAGGATATGACCCTAGATAACATGGGAGGTCTTGCAGCCCTTCCGCCTGCTGCATGGGGTCTGTGCTGGAGCCATTGCGGATGAGCAGGCTGTGATCTGTAACCCTCCCCTAAGCACTCCTCCAGGCCTGGCATACCCAGAGCTCCCTGTTCCTCTGTCCCAAAGCCAAAATACCCAGCTACCTCCTCGTCTTGGCCTGAGTGGCTCTTTGCCCTTCAGACCATCCCACAGAGAGACCAGCATCAGTGAAAGTCAGAAACAATCACGGGAGGAATCAAAGCCTGGGGTGTAGCAAGAGCTGTCTCTCACTTCCCAGGAAGCTAACTGCAGTCTCCCACCTAGATGGGTGCTTTTCAAGGCCCCAGAATGTCACCGTAGCCCTCCCTGGAGCTGGATGCACATTCCTCCTGGGAAGAAGCTACACCCAGCCCCATAGATGCAATCCCTGGGCTAAGAGCCACAGACAGTTGCTTGATGGAGCCTGCCCAAGAGAAACGAGCTTTCCAAGCCCTTTCCCTTTCTTGGGGGTCTAGTAGTCACATAAACAGGAAGAGCCTGGTCCTCTCCCTCCCCCTTCCACGGCTTTGCCTCCCTCCCCTCCTCTCTGGCGGGCGCCGGCATGATGCAAACCCCAGCGTTGGGCTGCTTGGCCCCCACGGGAGGAGCTGCTGGCTGGCCCCTGACCTCCAGGCTCCGCATTTCCTGTGGCAGCCGAAGAGAGAGACGAGGCCCCTTCTTCCAGACACTGGGGCTGGCCGTAAAGGAGCCTCTGTGGGCCGGTCTGTGGGGGAAAAGGAAAGGTCATGGCAGTCTTTTGCCAGCAGCAGCACGAGGTCAGAGGAGGCAAAGATGCCAGCTGCTCCAGTAGAGGTGGGAGCCTCACTGGGACAGAAACCTCCAGCCTAAATGACAGGGCGAGGGCCATGCTTATTTTTAAAAGCTTTGTGGTCTTCCCTCCTAAAACCATGGGCAGCCACACCAGGTCTGGGCTGCTGCCCAGGAGGGACTAGAGCCGGTGCTGTAGGAGAAGGGTGCAGCTGCAGAGCCCAGCGCTGTTAACCCTCAGCAAGCTAAACCCAGCCACAGGAATAAGTGCCTATCCTAAAATGAAAAAGCTGTACTGCTGCCTAGGAGAGTGTTACCCCTTTTCCCCAGGTCTTTCTAGGGAAGACTAAGCTGAGACTGGCATCCCCTGCCCCTCCACACATCTCTCATGGGTCATTACGGGGAACAGGACTGAGATCTGCAGAGGGAAGCAGGAAGAATAACTGAGTCTTGCTGAAGGCATTTAGTTTGAGAAGCAGATTCCTGTCTCTGGGGTCCCCATCCATGCTTGGGCTTTGTGCCAGCCCCAGCTTGTAAAGACCCAGGATGCTGGCCAGATGTGATGCCCACTCTTCACAACCTGGCAGGAGATGCCGGATGCCTGGGGAGAACAGGGAGGGAGGATGGCATCCCGGATCAAAACCTCTGGTATGCCTCTGCTCTGATCTCCACTCTGCCCTGGAATGCGCCCGCCAGCAGCATGTGGGAAAGTGGAGTCAGCAGAGACCTTGGATGTGTCAGCTCCCCGGCTGAGTAAACAAGAGGAGCCCTGGCAAGCATTCAGCCCCAAGTATCCGAGACCTTGAAAAAAGGGGGTTGGAAAGAGAGAGGTTCTTCTGTCCCCTTCTTGCTCACCCCTTGCAAAATATGTCCTAACCTCTTCCCTGCTTCAGGTGCAAATGCCACCTCCTCTTTCCCCTAGCAAGCATGGAAAAGTGTAGGGAGACACTCTTCCTGCAGCGTTTCCAGCACCATGCTGTCAGATCTAACATCCGGGAGAGACACTGCCACAAAAGGAGGGTCTGGAGAAGAAAGAGGTGGGATAAAAGAATTTATCACCCCCCACCATGCACACACATCCATGCCCCTTGGCTGTCTCCCAGACAGCAGGGAGCATAGAATATGGAGAGAGCTTCCACCAGCAGTACTGGCACTGCCTCGGGGAGCACAGTGACAGCTGGGACAGAGGCACAACACAGCTCCCAAATAAATAACTCCCTGGCCACAGCTGGGGACATTCCCACTGAGGGATGCGAGCTCCAACCGCACTCCAGGTTTCACAAGCTCAAGGAGAGGCTGCAAAACAGCACATTTCCCAGTGTTAGTTGAAGATACGCTCCCACCACTCTTTGGGTTGCCAGTATTGCCTCCTTTGTCTTCTCCATAAAGTGCACACCCGCCCGAGTCAGCCTCTCTTCCCTTCTCCACCCAGGCACAGGAACCTGGTTTCGGAGCTAAGGAAGAGGGACGGGCTGGGGAAGATCCCCCCACATCCCAGGAGTAGACCCCATCAATCTTCTTGGGGGCAAACTCCTGCAGCAGTGGCACTAGGAGGCTGTGCTTGCCTTCTGGCCACCGTCCCGTGTCCCCTATCGCTCCTCGGCAGGCGCAGACTCCCAGAGAATGAGCCATTGTTCCCCAGCCCTGCAGCCTCTTCCTGTCCCTGTAGGGCTGTGAGACAAACAAAAGCAGAGCCAGACGCCATGGGGAGGAGGCTGGACCTGCTCCCCTCCTCCAGATCCTGCAGCAACCCCACAGGCAGGCAGGCAGACAGATGCCCGCCTTGGGGGAATGGGCAGGGACACCCCTATTTTTAGCTGCTTCTGCATCCCCACCCCCTTCCTTCCGTGGGCCAAAAATACACAAGCTGGATGGACAGGCAGAATCATAATTATAAAAGAGTTGTCCAGGCCCTGTATTCAGCCATTCCCCTGGCTTTCACCTCTTCCCTTTGACCAGGACAGGGTCCCCAAGCACAGTCCCTATCTCCCAACATGGATGTCTTATTTCTTCATCCCTATCCCTCATTCCCTATATCCCTATACCCTCTCTCCACACATCATACCCTTTCTCATCTCTGCACCCTGCTCCCCCTCTGCTCTAGGGATGCATTCCTGGACAGTCCCCTCTCCCATGTCACACCAACCCTGCCTACTCCCTTCCTTTGAGATCTCCCATCTCCTTCTTTGCCCAAAACACCTTTCTCTACCTCCTTATGCAATTCATCTCCAAAAGGCTCTTTCCTCTCAGAGGAGCCCTGTTTCCTGCCCCTCACCTCCATTCCTTGCACTTTCTCCTTTCCCACCACACCCCTCCTACCTTCACCACCTCCCCTTTCCTCTCCCCATCCCAACAACCTCCTGCCCAAGTCCATCCAGCCTGCACAGGCTTTAAACTCCTGTAGATGTGCTCCTCCTCCTTATCCTGCTAAATGAACATATCTGGAGGAGGCCAAAGAGACCTCCAATGCCCCCCCACACAGAGCTGCTCCTCCATGCACCAAACCTACACCTAAGCCCTCTCCTCGGTCCCTCCTGCATAGACTTTATTAAAGTCTGTGAAAATGAACTTGAGAATCGAGTGGGGGGAGTTGTTCTGGGGACGTGTAGTCTACAGATATATATATATTATTTTTTTTATTTTATTTTTTTTTGACATCTCCTTTCCTAGTACCTGGAATCATAGAAGTGTTTCCAGGCCACAGATCCTGGATTGCTTCTTGTTCATGAAACATCCTCCCTCTCCTCCCATCCATGTCCCAAATCCCCCTTCCCTCTCCTCTGCACCCAGTGGAAAGTTGCAAGCAAAGCACAGGTCGGGGTCTGTCTTGCAGTCTGTCCCTCCATCCTCTCACCCACAACACCCCTATAGCATTCCACATCCCTGGCCAACAAACAGGACTAGCATACCAGGAGGAAGCTGGGGAATGTAGGGGAAGGAAGAAAGATGAAAACATTTGAAAGAAATGGGCAGAGGGAGAGCGGCAGCCCGCCAACAAGCCTGGGAACTCATCTGTACCTCCTCCTGGGCTTTGGCAAACCCTGAGATTCTGAGTTCCCAGCCTAGCTCCCTGGGGAAAAGCACACATTCCCCCCCTACAAATCCCACAAGCAGGACGTGGTCAATCTCATTTCTTTGGCCTCCTACTGCTCTAGAAAAGGGGAACAGGAGGAATCAGTGGGAGAAATTAGAAATGGGCTTTTACAGAGGTTGGTCTATGCCTCTTCTGGTATGAGTGGATCTAACCCAAAGCTGCTGCCTGCCTGGTGATGCTCACCACAACCTATCTGCTCTTCTTCCCCACTGCAGCATAAGGATGCTGGGAAGCAGACCACTCTGATCCTTTTCTCTGGATATCTCAAAAGGTACAGGCACAGTGTGGGGGATCCACAACACCCAAACTGGGCTGATCCTGGCCAAGCACATGCTGCTAGAGGAGAAATCATCTTGGTGAAGAAACTATAGGGCATAAGGGATCCTGTGCCTACAAAGCCATGCATCAGACCAGGCATCAGACCAGGCATCAGACAAGAGTTGCTCTTGGCAAGATGCTGGGTGCCTTACACCTATCCTTTGCCCCGGGGTGTCACCTCCTGCCACCACCCTGGCTTGCTCACCTTAAAACCAGCTTTGCCTTCAGCTCAACCCCAAGGCAAGTGAGACATGGACTGGAAGCAGCATCAAGAGCCATGGGCTGGGAGTGGGGAGGAGAGACCTGACAGCACCAGGGTGAGGGGGAGCTGAATGAGGCCATGCCAGGGTGTGTGGTGGGGCAAGGGAGCCCGATGGACACCCTTTCCCATCATGGAAGGAGTCTGTCCCCCACCCCACAGCTGGCAGCAATTCCCATACCCATGCTGCAGTATGCACCCTCACACCCACCGTAAGGAGAATGGAAACATCTGGAAGTCACCCGCAAATGAGCAGCACTCCCGGTTAATGAGGAAATATGAGCCGGAGACCCTGGGCAAGCAACAGGATATCTGCTTCTTGTGCACTCCGCGAGGCACCCCCTTCCCACTGACCTCATCTGCAAGCTGGGATGCCCTCATCGACTTCCCTCAGTTCCCCTCAGGCACTGGGAAAAGGGAGAAGAGGGAATTTTCTTCACTGGAGGGGAATCCTGCATCAGCCTCCTTTAGGCATTAGGTCTGCAAGCAAAGTGAGACAGGAGGAAGGACTGAGCACCAGGAGGCACAAGGACCTCAGCCCCCCATATCCCTCCATTCCTCTATCCATCCCCATCACACTCGGACACCCCTAAGATCTCAACCCCATGTTGGAGGGATGAGTACTAGGAAGATGAGGGGATGCAATTTGCACGGCCTAGTCTTTGATGTTGTGGTAATCAAAGCAAATTCTCATCCAGGAAAGCTGCCAGGTCACTTGTCTGCTCCATGATAATAAGCCCAATGGTCAGTCTCACTGTTACGGTGAGACTGGTATTGCTGCCTGGGGCTTAGGGTTACAGATAGGATGAAAGGTTGGGGTGACTGAAGGTAAATGAGGTAGCTGAGCTGGGAGGAGTCCAGGCATAAGCTCCTGCCCAGGGCACACGAGTGGTACAGTGGCTCTGCAGCATTTTCCAGCCTCACAGCCACCTCTCATTTATCTGCCAGGGTAGATAACTAGGCTGAGAGGCAGGATTGTACAGATTCACTTTCCAGGCAGCTGTATATGAAAGAAGGGGGTATTGGTGTAACCAAGCAGCCAGCAGCCAGGATGGGTACAGAGACCTGGACCTGGCACATACCGTGGAGGTCTTCAAAGCATTTCGGCACTAACAGACCAGAATAACAAAAGTCAGAGCCCAGCTGGCATGGCCACAAGATCACGAGTTTGGGGAAGAGTGCTGAAGAGGGGGCATTTCCAGCTGCTTTCCTGGAAACTGAGCCTGGAGCACAGAGATGCTTGGAGTAAGAGTGAGGAGGAGGAGGCAGTGGAGAGCCAGCCGCCCTGCAAGAAGCGGAACGTGGCCCCTGTCCCATCTGGAAAAGATTTGTTCTGCATTCCCCAGAGGAGGCGGCTGCTGTCGCCTGGGCTCCACTCCCTGACACAGCCTCTGCTGCAGGGCATGGGGATGGAGGTGAGGGGAGTGAGGGGGAGCCTCTCAGGCAGGGAGTGGGGAGATGCCCTGGCAGGCAATGCAGAGGGAGGAGACCCAAAGAAAAGATCTTTCCTTGCCTCTCCCACCACCTTCATTAGCTTCCTGTGAGCAGCAGCTGGGGGAAGGGATGCTTACTATACCTCTGGCAAGCAGGGAGGATGCAGGTCATGATCTCTCCTCCTTTCCCTGCTGATGGTAGAGCTCATCTCCCATCAGATCTGAGCTCCCATCTTCTTCCAAGACACAGACCCACTAAAGTGCCACCAACACGCGCAGTCCATATGTTCTTAATTCCTAATGGAGAAGACTTCCACAGAAGGCAGAAAACACAACTTCCATTTCACAGAAGAGGACCCTGAGCCTGAGAGGCTAAGAATGATGCCAAAATCCTACTACTACTTAGCAAACCTTTGAGCAATAAGATGCTCCTGCCCGGGAAACCTAGCACAAGCCACCTGAGCCCAGCAAGAAGCCAGGTTCCATTTTGACGTCTCCTGTGCAGACATCTTGTCATCCCTTCAGCCAGGCCCTACTTAACCCCAACAAGTCTTGTCTCGCCTTCACCAGCAGAGACACCTCCCTTTTCCTCCACAGGGCCCTGAATAGGTGCTTGCGCTTGGCCGGGTGGTCCTCAGCAGAGCCACTGAGTCTCACCCGGAGGCCATGAGGGTCACCGATGGCACGGGTGATGCCACACACACCAGCAGGTTGCCCCTTATTGGCACTGATAGGGTCTTCTGCCCTATGACCAGCAAGGATGGATGAAGCAAGATGCCAGAGGGATGTGGTGTCCCATGTGTGGGTAGAAATTCCCCCTGGTGCCACCAAAGAGCACTTCCTTGCATTTATCCACTGCCACCCCCTCACCCTGGTCTGATGTGCTGCTGCTGATACAGTGCTTATCCTAACCCTGTGACGTTTATCCTGACCCTGCAACAAGTGTCAGCCTGGCCCACACAGCCTTCAGGGAAGCTGCTAACACCCAACCCAATGCTACCTACAGGTCGTGGTATGACCACCCACACCCAGACTCCGGTCCTGATTGGCACTGCTACACCACAGGCACTGGGGACGTCCTATACAAAATGGGATAAGATGGCCCTCTGTGATACCCGAGGGGTCACACATACACACAAAGGAAAGGATAGCCCTTTCCTTTGTCCCCCCAGCCAGGCTTCCCTAACCAGGTTATCTACCAACCTGGGCTTCCCCCTTCCCCCAAACCCATTGCAGTGGGCGCCTGGGAGCAGGGAGCAGCCAGTGCCGGCAGACGGGAAATGGCACTGGGGAAGTGGGGAGGAGGAGGGGAGCGGCAGAGAAGTTCCTGAAGTTTTCTGTCCTGGATAGTTGGAATAAATCTCATTTTCTCTGGTCTTCCTGCTGAGTTCGAGGATTGGCTCAGCGCTGCTGCAGCCCGCCCTCCTCCTTCCCACGTCCCCTCCCCGCCAGCTTCGCTCCCTCTCTCCCGTGGCATCAGGGCGTCAGCCTGGGAGAGCCAGCCTTGGGGGGACAGCCGTGGGAAAAGGGAGGGGGATCGTGGCTCCCCTTCCTTCCCCCCTCCAATCCAGGACGCAGCGCCAGTAACCCCCGGAGCGAGTTACGGGAGCCCACGGGGAGTGTCTCGCAACTTTTCGTCTGGAGGACGGGGAAAAAAATAATAACCTGGTTCGGAAGAGGTAAATCCTGAAAGTTTTGATTCATCAGTTTGTAGAGCTGGGGGAGTGGGGTGTGTTGGGAGCAGAAGGAAAGGGATGGATGGAGTGGGTGACTGGAGAGGGGATAAGCGCGAGGGGTGGCAAGGGGATAGAGACGGAGAGGATGACGAAAAAGAAAGGGAGAAGGCAGGAATGCAACAGGAAACTGGGAGTGAGGAGAGGGGACACAGGCCAAGGGGAAGAGGCGGGAAGGAAAGGAGGTGAGAAGAGGGTCCCACAGATGGGGGGAAGGCAGCGGCACACTGAACTCCCCAAACTTGCTCTGGGTACCCCTCAAAACCCCGCAGGCTCTTGGCGCCTCGATTTTGGGGGCATAGAGGAAGAAAGGGAGTACTTTTTTTGTAAGGGGGCAGGAGAGAGATGGTTGGAAACTGCCCACCTTCATAGCCTTGGCCTCCCTCTACGTCCCAGCATGCCTGCTTGGAAAAATATCCTTGTTAAACTGAGAGATATCACTGTGTATATATATATAGCAGCCAGCAGCACAGGAGTTGGATTTAGGCGCCTGCCTACTGCCCAGCACTGCTCCAGGAAAGCTGGAAAAGGCCAAGCCCAGCCAGCCAAGTCCCCTTCCCAAAAGCCAGTCCTTGCTGGCTTTCTCTATGCCAGAGCAGTCACCCAACAGGGGAACCTCTGCAAAGCTCCCTTCAGGGAAAGGGAGGGTTTTAGGCACTTGGAAAGGCTGAGAAAGCCTTTCTGGCCACCCACAGCCATTTCCACCCGCTCTTCCCACTGTTGAGACCACCCCAAACTTCTCACCCTCTTTTAGAGTATGTTCCCTTTGGGGGAAGGGGGGGTGTAAGGGCAGGAGGAGGAGGGAAGAAGCTGCTTTCAGCAGCTCCAGCCAACTAGACATCTGGATTATTTTCCCCCCTTTCTGGTTTCCGCTCTTCCCAGCAAGCAGAACAACTCTGGCCATTCCCAGCTAGTGGAAAACCAGTGGTAACCAGCTGAACTCGAGGGGGAAATGGGGGAGGCTAGGCTGGAAGGAGGACTAAGAAGTGCTGGCGGTGGGTCTTTGAGGGCAGGGGTCTTTCCTGAGGAGGCAAGGAGGGAGCCAGAGAGAGGATGCTGGCGAAGGAGAGGTCGTGATGGGCTGTAGGCTTGCTGTGCCAGGAATTGCCGAATACAGAGGGCTGCGAGTGGCACCCAGAGAGACAGATGGCCAGGCAGAGGGGTCCTCTTGCCCAGTGGAGGAAAGGACAGCACACAGGTCACCCTTTGCCCACAGAATCACGAGTTTCCCTGGCATGGACGAGTCTAGTTGGAAGAAGGGGAGGGCTCAAAGGGGCACAGTCTTCAGGGAGACATACCAGAGGCAGAGACAAGGAAGAAAAAGGGGAGATTGGTAAGAGAAAAAACCCAGCAGGCCTGCCAGAAACCTGCCATCCAGGTAGGGTTGGGCACCAGCTCCCTCCCTCCCTCCCTCCCTCTTCTCCCAGTGCCTGCTGCTTGCCAGAAGGCAGAGAGAGCCAGAGGCCAAGTGCTGGCTTACTTCCCTGTGGTGACCAAGGGACAAGGAAGGAGAAACCCTTTCCTCCACCAAGCTCCCTGCTCAGTAGTTGCCCAGACAGGGAGCAAGGGGATGCTGTCCTTCCACAGTCCCCCTTCCCTTGCTTTGCCACCCCATCCCAAGGTGTGATGTCCCCTGCTGGGGTCTGCAGGGCAGCTCTGCTGTGCAGGGGACCTTGGGTGGAGTAAGGAGGTCCACCCCTCAGAGTAGCCCTGGCCAGTGCAGCATAGGCTGAAGAGCACGGTTCCCACTTTGGGTTTCTCAGGGGCAACAGTATGAAGAGGGAAAGGAAATTTTGAGGGCCGTAGCACACCCAATCCCCTCTCCCAGGGTCATGTGCCTCCCAGGAAGACCCTGGGACATCTCAAAAATGTGGTTGCATCTCTCTCTCCCTGTGGTCCCAAGACCCCCCACTGTACTGCAGGGACCACCCTAGTAGTTTCCTTACACTCCAAGAAAGCCCTGACCCAGTGGCTATGAGTGGGTTTCTTCTAGAGAGAGGAAGTAGTTTCCCAGTCGTCCTCCCACCCCAAATCTGCCGTGTGCCTGGCCTGTCCCAGCTGCGAGGCAGCACTGCATGGCCTCTGTGAGCAGGAGGAATACATGAGCTGCATGAGCCAGGCAGCTTAAAGCCAGCAGGAACCCAACCTAACACCATCCTGTCCCTGCGGCCACTGGCCACTGCCACCCCAGGAGGCAGCCAATTGTGCTGGGCGCTGCTGGGGGAGGTTTGTTTTCGCTTCCCCAGGCATTAACCCCTGGCAGATAAGAGGGGCCTTGGGTGAGCAAACAAGGCCAGAGCAAAGTAAAAACATGTGTAACCAGCCAGGAAAGTAACTTCACGTCAGGATTCCCCTTCAGAACCTTTGCCACCCTGGAACTGCCTGGCTGCTCCAAGGTAATGCAGGGACAGGTGGGAGAGGCAGGCAACATGGCAGGGGTAGACAGATGGAGCTATGCAGCAGTGGGGGTCCCAGCAAATGGAGATTGAGGGATGTGAAGCTCCTGTATTACCCCTTGGTACACTGTTCTCTGAGCCAGCTCAGCTGGAGGAACCCAGCTCCATCCTTCAATCACCTCCCTTGCCGTGCCTCAGTTTCCCCCGCCTGTAAAGTAGCTACCTTCCCCACACTGCCAGTTTCCTGCTTCTCTAGCATGTCTGCCCAGCACCTGGGGACTCAGCCAGTGGAGGACAAGCAAAGCAATATACAAATACTGCATTTTTGCTTCCCACCACTCCTTCTCCTCAAGAAGCACACAGTCCCCAGGCCTCACCCTCTCCTCAAGGGTTCATCTAAATAGCAAAAAGGAGGGAGAGGTTTCTCGCCCCAGGAGCTGGGGCAGCCAGGCAGGGCACTGCTCTGGGAGGTTCTGCCTGGGAAGGAAATCCTCGGCCTGTGTTGTGATGTGGATCTAGCCAAGGTACTTTGCAGACAGGGGAAACTGAGGCACGCTGAGGGAGGTCAGAGAGGTGAGCGAGAGCATTGTTTTTGGAGGAAAGCCTTATTCTTCCTCCCCAAGAGGAAGGCTAGGCAAGGGGGACAGGCAGTAGCAACCTCCCCACTATCTTGTACACAGCCTTTAATCTCCCCAGACAGTTTTGGGGGTATAGCCAGTATGGTTGGGAAAATCCTCTCCAAGGGCTTCACTGTTCCTCTTACCTTGTTTAGGTGGGAAACAAGGGGACCAATACACTTGCCCTGCCAGTCCACCCCAAGATCCCATCATCACCCGCTGCCTCATCTGTGACTGGCTTCCACTTTCCCAGCAGTGGCAGAAGACAGTGGATTAATCCCTAGGCCCACAGCCAGACAGAGCTTCCAGAGGCCTCTGCAGAACCTGCGCTGACCCAGACACCCCCTGAGGACACCTCCGTGCCACCACTGTCCTCACCACTGAGAAAGTACCCCCTGAGGGTGACTTCATGAGTCCAACATAGCACAGAGAAGCAAGAAACCTGCTGAAAGCCAAAGTGACATGAGCTGTTACCCCAAGAGCATCTGGGCAGAAGTGATGGGGAGGTCAGGGATGTGACAGACCTCCCCAGTGCTTGGAAGCCTGGCAAGGGCTGATTTTTGCAGCTTTTTCAAAGGCGGAGGTGAGGCGAAGGGTGCAACATGAGCCTGGGGAAGCTGCCAGTGCTCAGCTGGGTGTCGGGCTCCCATGGCAAGAGGCGGCTGAAGTCGGAGCTGACACCAGACATGATCAGCCCACCACTGGGGGACTTTCGGCACACCATGCACGTGGGGCGCGGCGGGGATGTCTTTGGGGACACCTCTTTCCTTAGCAACCATGGCGGGGCCGACACAGCCAAAGCCAACAACTTCTTCACCCGGACACTGCGGCACGTCCGCCGGACGCCACTGAAGAGACGGGGCAGTGGGGGCCAAGCAGGGGCATCGCCCGCCCCACCAGCCATCTCGCCCATCATCAAGAATGCTGTCTCACTGCCGCAGCTCAATGAGGGGATATATGACAGTGGCGGTGGACGGGGCTTGACCAGCAAGTTCTCCTTCAAAAGTGCCTCCAACAGCTTCTCCAAAACGCACCAGGCCTACGGTGAGTCGAGTGCGGGGCAGAGGCTCACACACTGGTGCTGTGCACCCTCTGTAGCCCTTCTCCATCGCTCCATGCCTCAGTTTCCTTCCCACTGAGGGTCTTTAGGTTCTCAGGAGATGGAACATTTAAGAGTCCTGATAATCCCTGTGAGTAGATAACCCTAAACTTGCTCTGAAACATGGTCCTCGCTCCTGCCCTTGGAGGGTCTCCTTCTAGGGTGTCCCCCAAAGTGGGGCATGGATTGTTTCTCTGTTTCTCCCCCTCCCATCGCCCCACACAGCTGGCAGCCTATGTGGAGTAGTTGTAAGAGGGTGCTCCACATCTACGCCCAGCCCTACACCTTTCCCATGAGCAGCCTCCTTGAGGAAGCCGAGAGGGTGCTGGTACAGTGGAGCAGTGCCCGCTCCAAGATTATGAGGTCAAGGAGACTCATAGCACAGCCTTTCCCATCTCCACACAGGTGCTCTAAAACTATGCCTAGCAGTGCCAATCTCTGTATCCTCATGTGCTGCTCCTCAGGGGACTCCATCCCCCCTTCTCCATTGTGCCCACAACCCTCGCTGCCAGCTATGGTCTCCTTTGGGGAAGGGTGGTGGAAAAGATGGGACAGGACAGCTTCTCTCCAGCCTCACGGCACTGGGCTATGGCTCAGCTTTTCCCCAGGGAGCGAGGTCTGAAGCAGAACGTGTCGGGGTCGGGGGGTTGTGTCTGGGGAGCATGCAGTAGCTGGCGGGGGGAGGTGGCCTGGTACGGAGGGAAAGGCAAGCTGAGGCAATGCTGCCATCTCCTGGTCTCACCTGTCTGGCTCAGCCCCCACAGCCATTTTACCAAGTCCAAAACCCACATGGAGACCCTCCAGTGTTCTCTGAGCTTTGGAGATGTCCACAGATACACTGGCCGGTCTTTTAGAGGCCAGTGCCACTGACAGGAGTGTGACCTACACCACTTTGGCAGCAGTGTCCCCTGTCCCTGCAGAAGCAAGGCAGGCTTCCTCCCAGCAAGCCGTTCCCTTGCTTTACCAGCCATCCCTTCTTCTTCACAGGGCTGGAGTCTGGATTTTGTACCATCACTCGTGTCCCTCGCTTGGAAAAGCCCCAAGAAAGCACCTTTCCCGGGGAAGATGAGCTGGATCGCTCGGACTCCCTGCTGTCCTTCCGCCTGGACCTGGGGCCTTCCCTGATGAGCGAGCTCCTCCAGGTGATGAGCTTCTCTGAAACCAACGGCAATGAGGTGGGAGAGGATGGCCCACACCTCCTGTGTGATGAGGGGACCAAGGACAGGGTCCCTTCAGCAGTGGGTGCATCCCATGAAGAGGACAAGTCAACGTTCAGCGTCTGGGACCACTCCAGGCAGAGCAACCTGTCAGGGGCCAGCTCACTGCCAGGTCTGTCAGCCCATGCCAACGGAGAGGCACATGCCATCGAAGGTGCTGGAGCAGACTCTGTGTGGGCTTCAGGGCCAAGGGCAGCGCCCAGAGAGGCCCCATGGCAGGGGCAGTGGAACGACTGCACCATTGAGGCGGGAGAATTTGACCGAGCGACCCAGGTCCTGGCCCGCCACTACGGTGGGACCAGCACCCCACGGAGCTCGGAGAAGGGTGAGGGTTCCCGGCAGGCCCGGACACAGACCCTGTGGGAGAGCCCCAGCAGCAGCTTGTGGCAGTCACAAGTGACAAGGGAGAGCCAGTCCCCTGAGGCCAGCTGGAACCAAGGAGAAGAGGAGGAGGAGGAGACCCAACTCTCCAGCTTGCAGGAAAGCTACACTGGTGCTCAAGGGAGGCGGAGCAATTCCTTCAAGTATGCCAGTGAGGAGGAGGAAGAGGATGATGAAGTCAAGGTGTGAAGGGTCATCCCTTCCATCACAGGCCCTACCAGAGGCACTGGTCCTGGGATCTTCGCCCTCCTGCCTGTGCCCCACCCTCAGGTGCCAACATCACCAGCAGACACAGTGGGTGACCTCCTTGTAAAGCTGAGGACACTGGGTGGGCTGGAGAGGGGCAAGAGGAGGGCCTTTCTCCTGGGAGGCACCCTAGGGCTGGGCCAGGCTGCTGCAGAGGGCCAGTGAGCACTGCAGTGCTATTCATCACCTCCCTTCTCTGGCCTCACTGCCATTAGACACCAAAGAAACCTTCCCATGTGCCAAAGAAACCCTCAACTCCTTCCTACCCCATTCCATTCTCCCCAGCACCCTCTCTCCCAACCCTCAGCCTGGTTCCACCAGCATATCTGGAGACATACCTCATATTCCCACTGAAGCCCCCAACCAACCCTTGCACTGGCACAGGTGCCCTCCTGGAAATATTCACACCAAGAGCTCTGGCACATAGGGGATGAGGATCTCCTCAGCTGCACCTAGTGCAAGGCCCACATTTGTCTATGGGTGAGGTCAGCTAAGGACCTAAGGGGCCAGCAAAGAGCTGAGCTTTCTCTTTCCCCTGCAAAACCTGTATGCTTAGCATTCAGGAGGTGAGAGCATGCACAGAGATCATTGCAGGGGTCTTTCCACTTGGCTCCTGCTGCTAGGCATCACATAGGATGGCTCCTTTCCTGACCCCAAAGCTTCTCAGCAGGGAGGGGAAAAACTTCTTGGCTGGCTGGAGGCAGAGGCAGGTTGTCAGGTCACCAAATTCTGCAGTTCAGGACCTGAAACTCCCTTCTGCCTCCGAACAAGGAGAGTCCTCCTCTGCAGCCATTCGGTTTGTGCCACTATCTTCATGGTGATGGCAGACAGTTTGTGTCTCCATCCTTGCCTCTATCCCTATTCCCCACACAGACACCCCTCTTTCCAGTGCACCAGCTCCCTAGGGTAAGTGTGGATGATAGCTAATGTCTCTCACCAAGTGGCCCCAGGCGACCCAGCCGTTCTGGAATGAGCTTCCCCCCACGCTGCCGCGCATGTAAACTGGCCCTCACAGAAGCGTCTTTGTGCCATAGTGTGGAGGCAACATGCTCGGGGGCTGAAGTCACTGGAGGGAGCCTCACAGGATCCCCCTTGTTCTCTGGGACAGGAGGGGGTGTGCACTGGAGGAAGATGCTGGGCCACGGCTGCAAGACTCTGCTCCCACACGGCTCACCCACCTCCTGGCTGCTTTTGGCAGGGAGCTCTTCAGAGCAGAATTAAGAGCTCCGGTGTGCACTTGTTGCACATGGAAGTGCCACTTGCAATCAGGCCACGGTGGTTACCAGCAAGTCCATGTTCCTCACCTTCCCAAAGGGCTGCCTTATGCCAGCAAGCAGCAGCAAGCTGGGGCAGGCACCAGCTTCAAGATGTTCCCAGCTCTGGCCACTGACACCCAGCAGGATCAGCCTTATCCCCCCTGCACCTTCCGGGGTGGGGACCCAGGCTCTCAGGATGAGCTCCCCTCCACCCTCTGCTTTCCAGACTGTAACACAAGCTGCAGACCAAAGACCCACATTCGTGGAATTATCCTTTCTGCCTCCACTCTGTATCCCATGCACTTACTATTGTCCTTATTAAAACAGTTTTGATACTAACTCCTTCGGTGCCTCCTCTTGGTTGCTGTGATGTTATTGTCTTCCTTGCTATGTCAGCTGCTACCCCAGCCATCAAATCCCATCCTCTTCACTCTCAGCATGATTTTCTAGCACCTCTGGGACCCCTGGATTAGTGATCCTGGTACTTTGTGCTGCTCTCTGGGGCTACCACACAATGCAACATCCTATCCACCTGGCCCCATGTAGCACACAGAAGGGTGAAAAGCTTTCTGTCCAGCTCTGCAACAATTCATTTGCAACTTGGAGCAGATTGGTGCCCTTCCCAAAGCTGGCTCAGCTGCATCTGTCCAGCCCATCAGACATTAGACATCCTCTGCCTGTGCACTCAGGCAGCAGCAAGTCCTTCCCACTTGGGCAGCAAGTGGAGGTGGGAGGGTGAGGGCACTGCTACCTTCTGTTGGATCGAGCTCTCCATGAGATGCTTTCCCACTCTGTTCTCCTCTCAGTTTGCTGTCACACATCAGTCTCACTTTAGATTGGTGAGATACTTTTCAATTAGAGCAGCAGCATAAAATAATCAGGACTATTTGCCTGTAGTCCTGTGCAAGGGACTCAGACTTGGAGGTGCTGAGCCACATAACCCAGCCCAAATCCCACTGCCTCCCCTGCCTCACTTTCACTAGTAAGAGGGTTTGCTAGAGCAGGGTTTGCTGTGGAAATGTCAGAGTAATGGCTAACCTGACTGGAATGTGCCAGCAGATAAGTGAGGTGAGGTAAAGGGGAAAGTTGGAGGAGACAATCCCTTATCTATATCAGGAATGCTGGCTGGGGGCAAACCTGTGCTGCCTTCCCCATGCCACCTAACATTTTAATTATGAACTTCTGTGGCACCAAATGCCGCATCACTCACATCCATGCTTTTCTTCCCCTTCCTCTATCCCTCTCTCCCAGAAGTTTGGATGCAAGAAGAAATGAAGCATCGTGAAGAGATTACACAATCATTTCTCAAGCAATCACATAGTGTCCTCCTCCTCCTAAACCGCACCAACAGCCTTCTTTGGCCTACCTACTCCCCTTTCAACCCCACATCCTATTCTGACCTGGAAAGCACCTGGCATTATCTGGGCGCTATTTCCATCCAACAAGGACTCTTTTCTTGTTGGTGGGGAAACCGTGGACTTTGACAGTGGCTCACACAGAGGCAGACCCAGAGATCTCACAGAACAAAGCACCTGGCTTGGTCTTTTATTAGAGCTGGGAAGTGGTGCCCATCAGTTCAGCTTGAAGGAGGTGATCTTGAAGTCTCCCATGATACTCATGTAGCTGATCTTGTGGTAGCTGTGCCGGTTGGGGAAATACACTTCATGCCCATCTGGTAGTTTCACACGGAATTTGTCTGTCAGCATTTCAATGAGGAACTGGAAGAAGAGAGGGAAGGAAACAAATTGGGGACAAGGAGGGTAATCAGAGGTTAGCATCTAGATGAAAGGCTTGACTTTTGCACAAGAAGGTCAGACCTGTTCACTACAACACTAAGCAAGGTGCTGGGGGTTGAGCTCAGGGTGATTCGGAAATGAGCGGTTGATATCAAGGGTCTAAACTGGCAAACAGATTATTACGTGGGGAGAGGATCTCTCCTGAGACCGTTTCAGCTACTCAGATTGTAAACTCAGAGTAGCTAAACCCAAATATGTCTTTACATGTCTTTATAAAGCACAAGGAATGTATACACCACTGCTCTGTTCTGAACAGGGCACAATAAACCTGACACTCCAATGCCCTTAGCAGCTCACCAGGATATGGAAAAAGGAGCTTTACTGATAAACACGCACAAGCAGACAGAAAGAGAATGCATCGCTGATCATTGCAAACTAAAAAAGAATGTTCCCCAAAGCCTTCATCTCACTACCCCTTTCCCAAGAGCTGATCATGCCTGAGGAAACAAGCTTCCTGTCCACAGCAATAGGAACTGGACTGTTCCTAAACGCAGCCATGTCAATGACTTGGGACATCAGATGGGGTGACACAGCAACTAGGACAGCATCCCTGGTAGGAGGAGAGAGAGGACAGATCGGCAGCATGAACCCAGGAGTAATGAGGACAGAAGAGCTGAGGGAGAGAATTTTGGACATTGCTCCAAGCTCTGGGTTGCCTTAAAGCCTGTGTTTTCATATGAGACAATTAGGGAGAGAAATAAGGTAGAGAGCAGCAAGATCCTGCTTCTTGAAGACTCCTTTTACCTTAACACATGCCCCTGGTACACTCAACTGCTGAGCAGGTAGGGGGTCAGGAAGCACTTACAAACTCTGAGACAGATGGGGTTCCAGAAGCAGCATTGGGGTTTTGAAGGAGGAAGGGAAATGGCAATTAGGACCAAAAACTTAGAGGATGAGAGTCTGTTGTGAGGGAGCACGAAGTATTGGATGGGACTGGGAAAACTAGGGTATGAGAATCTGCTAACTAGGGGCTTCCCACACCCCCACCTCCCACTCCCCAACCACCCAGCACAGACCCCTCACCTTGAAAGTACAGCCCCTGGAGAAAGAGAAGTGACCATCACGATGCTCCTTCTCCCAGACATTGGAGGACTTGGAGTTACAGACAATGACAGATTCATCGAAGCGGGGATTGAAGTGAAGTGCCAGATCTTTTGAGCTGCAGCCAAGATTGATGCTGAAGCTGTTCATGAACAGGAGGAAAGTCAGCAGCTTGGGCAGGAAAGGGTCTTGGAAGACCTGAGATCCCACACACATCTCTGCACCCAGTTCCTCCATCAGCGTGGCAGGCAATGGCATAGGGGTTCCCCTAACACTGAGCTATGTCACACATTTTGTATTTGACAGCCTTGGAAAACAACCTCCCTGTACAGCTCACCTTCAATACTGGCAAGTCAAGGTCATTTCTTTGTACTTACCGAACAGCATCAGGAGATATTTTGCCCTTGACCTTCAGGGTGTTCCCAGGTTTCATATTGAGGTTTAAGATTTCAAATGCTTCCTAAGGCAGAGAAAAATAGTCCGTGAGGTTCCTTCAGCCATCCTTCCTCTGCCCCAGCAAGTGGGAGGATGATGCTTGGAGAAGGTGCCCCAGCCAGATGAACATCTACTGCTCTCAGCTGGTGCTCCTCTCAGGGCAAAAAACCCACCATGCTGGAGATCTTGCATGAGCTTCTCGCTCAGTGAGGGAAGAGTGGACTGAGTGAAGCCCACAGGAGAGAAAATACATCACAGAGAGGAGGTGAGAACAGGCTTGTCCTCAGTAGAAAGAAAGGAAAGAGTAACAGCAGAGATAAAAAGAGGTTAAAGCAGAGGGGCACTACCCAGCATTTGGTAGACAGTCAATGCTGCCTGAGAAATGCAAGTGGTGAGAGTGGCTATGACGTGCTGGTCTCTCACTCAGCCTTGCTGAATTGAGGACCCTGAGTGACAGAGGAAAGAAGCAGCAGCCCTTACAGGCATCTTCCTCAGAGGACAGAGTAACCAGGCAGGGAGACACCAGCAGTTTAGCCCAGAAATGCTTTGCACGGAGGACCTTGCACCCCTAGACTTCCTTATTGCTTACACAGTAACATGACACCTGCCTCTGCAAAGCTTCAGCAGCTATTTAACCAGAAGACTGATCCAACAGAAAAGCTCCCTTATGTACACTTCTCACTAGGGACTTCTGGAGGTTTAAGCAATTCCCAACCTCCTTGGTGGTCTCCCAGTGGAAGGACTACCACACAGCTCTCCTAGGGATGTGACTTCAGACACCACACAGGACAAGCATCTTCCCAGCTGGTCACAGAGGTGTGACCACCATGTTCAGCCCTTTTCTGTTTTCTGTGTGTAACAGCTCAGCCCAAAGAAGCATCCCAGCTCCTTTCTTTTGTGGCATTTTGGGTATCTCCCAAAATCCACACAAGAACACCAAAATGGTCTATACCATTCTTCCCCACAGTGCACTGAGGAAGGGCTCAAAAGAGGCTTGGAGGAGAGGGCAACCAACACATGCCCTCTAGATGATACAAGCTATGAACAGTCCTTTTCAGAAGTGGCATAGTGGCATCCCAGCTTCTTCCATTCTTGTGGTTTTAGATTCTCTGCAACCTCCCATCCAAGCCCCATCAAGACTCAAAATTTTAGCCTGAGGAGCCACATGCATCAAGTTCAACAGCTACACCCTCCTTAACCCTGAGATATGGGAATATTGTCCTCACAGTGGAGTATCACCTTTGCTGTCTTCTTCCCAGGTAAAAGCTATGATATGAGTCAGTAGACAGTGTCACAGATTTGTAAGTCTCCAAAAGTCAGGTGGAAAAGGGAGAAGGAGGAGAAGGTCAAGGCTCAGATCAGCAGTCCCTCAGCCCCACTCCCAAGCCCTGCAGAGAGCAAGTGAGTGCAGTCATCCTGCTACTGCACAAACAGCCAGGAGACAGCTTCTGCCGTTCCCCAAACATCCTGCAGCAGGAGAGGAAAGTGCTGATAAGTACTCCATCCCCAGAGGTGTTTCCTATGAGCAGGGGATCATAAAGCCCAGCAGGCTTGGGAAATTTGTTTGTTGTTGAGGACACTGAAACTGTCGGTGAAATCTCCCTGGGCTGAGTGTGGAAGCAGCAGGAACAGGTGCTGGAGGTGGTAGTTTCTGATGTTAGGTCTATTTCCCTATTTCCCACTGTTGTGTCTACAACACACCTGTACACACCTTCACATCCCCCTGCTCCCCCACAGCCATCTCAGGAAAAAAACAGATCTCAGAGTCGAGTCCCCCTCTCAAAATACGGACGCATCCCACTGGCTGTAAGAGGTGTCTCTTTCCAGGAACTCACATTGTCCCTTTGCAGGGAGAAGGGCAGTACAAAGACACTGTTTTCATAGCCACTATCAGAGTTAGTTATCTGGACTCACTTTAAGCCAGCATGGAGAAACAAACCCTTCTACAGCGCAAGAGGTTACATCCCAAGACAGAACCTAAACTTGGTCAGAAAATTCCTGTCCTACATGTGTGGCCAAAGTGACAGAGGGATGCTATGGCAGAGACAAGACCAGGACCAAGGTCAGCAACATAGGAGTCTTCCCCCCAAATTCCCATACAGGCCAGACAGAAACGTTGCTCTCACTAGGATTTATCGATCAATCTCACTGGCCCCACTTTTTGCACTTGTTCAGTTATTCACTTGTTACATAACATACTGCAGTGGAACATTGACCTGAGAATTATCAGTGTTGGTCCTGCCTCCCAGGGCTATTTCCCTTGTGGTTTGTGCATAGGCAGTCATGACTTTTTTTCTGCAACAAGTTTTGCATATATTGTACTGGGGTAGTAGTTAAATATACTGCCCCTTCCTCACTCAGCAAGATTTGACCTCTCCCTGTAAGGGAAACTCACTACATGTACTCAGGTTCTGATTCCTCCAGGCATCTGGAATATTTTTCCTGCAAATCACCCAACTCTGTGGGAGACCAGAGAACAGTACAAATGATAGTGTGGGCTTCTCCATCCCCCTTATCTCCACTTTCAGTTTTAATTAAAGGCCAACTTTTACTGATGTTGGGATAGGGACAAGGTCTTCCTCTAAATTATCAGCATCGTACCAAATGTCCCCATCCCGTGTTTTAGAATCCTCACAACATACCACCCTATGGATGTGCTGGACTGAATTAGAGGATGATTCATGTGGGATTTTACCAAGGAATTTACCTAGATTTTCCTGCAGCTGTTTTTCTCACCTTTCAGCTGCAGCCAGTAGTTTCTCTAATTGCTCATTTTTATTTAAAAGACTGTCTACTACTTTTTCCAATTTCTCCTGTGTCTCTTTCTCAAAAGACAACAATGAAGAGCCTAATTTTCTGATTTCAAAGTTGTATATCCTATGTCTGCAACCCTTTCAGGTGGTGGGGAGCTTTTGATTTCCTTTGGCATGCAAGATAAACAAGCTCCCCAAACTGCAAAAATAACTTACCTTTAATGGGTAACTTACCTTTTTCCTCTTCACACTTTTCATTGCGCTTGCAAACTCCATAATATGATCAGCTACTGCCTGTACATTATCCCAATTAGTCTGTGCCCATTCCAACCCCAGGAGAGAGGGCTAACTATCAGACTTCTCCAGGAGAGAGAGAGTAAAACACTAGCCTTACACTAGTCACTTTTCTTCAGTCATCTGTCTTCTGCAGTCATTTTTCTTCGGTCTCCCTCAGAGGGAGACAACCTGTGCTGCCAGCTAGGAGAAGGCAGTCTTCCTCAGAGGGACACAACTGGTAACAGTAAAAGTTTGGTCAAACTCACTCAGAGGGAGACAGTGCCTGCCAGGAAGGAAGAAAAACAGTAGAAGTTCGGAATTGTCAAACAGCACTTTGGGTCAGAGAAGACTATCCTGTCCATGATGCCAATTAAAACGTTATGATTTGATGTTAAAGTCCTCTGCCCAAACTAAGGTGCAAACAAAACCAAATGCTGGTTCAACAATGCTGACTTTATTTTACAAAAGTAGTTGTATAGAGAAAAGAGAAAAAGAGAGAGAGGGAGAAGGAGAGAAATACTCTAAGTAAAAGATAGTCACCGCCATGGATCCAGCAGTGTCTCGTTGGTCCTTCAGTGCCCTGGGCTTCTTGGTAGTAGGGTCCCACACAGTTCACTCTCTGAGAAAGTTTTATGCAGTCCCTTCTTTGGGTGAAAAGGGAAGGTAGAAGTGACTTTCAGTTCCTCATTAGCACAAAAGGCAATGGTTTCAGTTGTTGTTGGGGTCATGCGAAACAACCCAAAAATCAAGTGACCTATTGATGACCCCGTTTTCTGCTCTTGCACAGTTGTTCATTTGCTACATGACAGGGCCAGAACCAAAACCTTGTCTCCTTTTGTGGTTCTCATGATTCTTCTTCTGCAACAAGTTCCACCACCATGCCTGTTTTTAAGGCATATACTGCAAATGTCATTAACCCTTTCCTTACAGCTGCCCAGGAGGGAGAGCAGTGTTTGTCTTTTACTGTGTCCAGTTCTGGACTCCTCAGTAGCAGAGAGACATGGAGCTCCTGGAGCAGGTCCAGCTGAAGGCTACTAAGATGACTAGGTAACTGGAGCCTCTCTGTTACAAGGGAAGGCTAAGGGAGCTGGGCCTGTTCATCCTTGAGAAGAGACAACTGAGAGAAACGCCATGAATGTGTATAAATATCTACAAGGGGCATGCCAAGTGGATGGAGCCAGGCTCTCCTTCATGGTGCCAAGCAATAGCACAAGACAACAGGTGAAAACTGATGCACAGGAAGTTACACCTGAATATGAGGTTGAAATTCTTTACTGTGCAGGTGACCATGCACTGGAACAGATTGGCCAAAGAGGTTGTGGAGTCTCCCTCACTGGAGGTATTTGAGAACTGTCTAGACACAATCCTGTGCAAGGTGCTCTAGGATGGCCCTGCTTGAGCAGAGACGTTGGCCCAGATGATCCGCTGTGGTCCCTTCCAACTTGACTCATTCTGTGATTCTGTCTGAAGGATGAGGAAAAGGCCTGTGCAGAGAGTTATGTGCAGAGCCACGAGTACCACAAATGTGAAAATATGCAGAGAGGGAGATGAGCAGGAAAGGGGCATGTGCTGCTCAGAGAGCGGCCATAAGATTTTATCACAACAACATTAACCCCCCTCCTACAATGCGCAGCAGGGGCGTTCACCCCCCTTTTATTTGCCACTGGGAACAATAGTGGGAAACCAGGCAGCAACTCTGCCAGCGCTGGTGACTTCCTTCGGCTGCAGAGTTGAGCCTCCACATCATTGCATACCAGCCCTGTGCAGATGGCCTCTCTCATGCAGGGGTATGTGCTCCCCACATAGGAAGAGGATGAGACTTTAGGGACCCCAGAAGAGACAAAATTCTTCACTGCAGTTGAAGGTGGTGATTGAGATGATGAAAGGAGGGTGGCAGGGGGAAGGTTGATACTTCCCTGCTGACACTGCAAAGCAGAAAGCCTGCGGAAACAATGATAGCATGGGAATGTAAATCCCAAAGAAAGAGGAAATCCGGCAAAAGAGCATCTGCAAAAGAGGTGGAGGGTCTGTGCAGCAAGGAAAACATAAACAATAGCTGTGGAAGCTGGCAGCCACTGGTGCAAAGGATCCAGGAACCCTTCACACACACACACCCCAAGAGATGATCCCCTCCAGGGTTCCACAGATGTCCAACCTGGCCAGAAGGCAGTTAGCCTTTACTGGTGTGGGACACTCATGTTGACACCACTGACACCAGGGGAGGATTTGCTGCATTCCCAGAGAGACTGCAGAGACCCAACAAGTAGTCAATTGGTGTGAGGGTAAGGGCCATACACAACCCAAGGGCAAGGTCAGTTTCCAACAGGGAGCAGATAGGCCTGCAATTCTGCACAAAGAAGACAAAGAAAAACCAAAACCGTATTTTAAGGAGCGAAAAGATGAATGCAACCATGTTGGTTTTCAGCCAGAAGGGTGGCAAGGCTAGTCCTCTGCAGAGTACTTTCACCCCATAAAATGCAGCAGCTCCATTTGCAGAGGTCCCATAGGGTAGACTTTGGGGTTAACAATCCTTCCCAGATCTCAGGCCACTTGGAGGACCCATGGGATCTCAGGATTCTTGAGGTGCCTACAGACAGCAGTATCTCACCTACCATAGCCTTGAGCTGCCAATTCTACCACAGGGCACCCACACAGCTGTTGAGAACAGACTGCATGCCACTCTCCTCAGCAGGCTGCCAAGATCCTCAGCAGCATCACTGCTGGCAGCAATATTTATTTTGCTTTCTTACTTGGTCAGGAGATAAGCCAGCTAGGTATGAAGCCCTGAGGAAAACCACAGGTTTCTCCACTTCCCAACTGAAGCAGCCAAACTGCCTCAACTTTCAGAGGTTTCTCAGAGCCTTTTGTGGCAGGGGCAGCCCCCAAAATCCACACCAGCACACCAAAATTGTCCCCACCATCTCTCCCAATGGTGTTCTAAGGAAGGGGTGCAAGGGGCTCAGAGGAGAAAGAAGCCAACCATTCTCTCTAGACAATATGAGCTATGAAAGGTTCCTTGCAGGACCTCCATGGGTCATCAAGAGATGGGAAACTCAGTCCAGAAGGGATGGGAGGGATAGGGGAAGCCAAGGCAGCCATGCTAGGTGAATGGATATATGTGCCACTGTCCCCACATCAAACCAAGCTCTGCAAGGAGAGGGAAAGGATCGCTTCAACACCCTCATGAAAGGCTGTGGTTTCAGCTCGGTGCTAATTTGAAACCAAAGAAGCGGCACTGGAGGACAATGCTGCAGAGGGGATAAGGAGCCTGTCCTACATCGCACTCAAGGCACCAGGGAGCCTGTGCCTTGGCCCAGGCATCAGTGTCTGCTCAAGGCAAAGGGAGTTGGAGAGACCAACCATGCATTCTTTCTTGGAGTAGCAGCTGCTCACTCTGCTATTATTTCCTACAGCTTCATATAATTTGTACTCCACAACAAGCTATTGTCCCTTTCCACTTGCTATTTATTTCCTTGAATAGCCTCTGGGGAAAGATTTCAGTGCAGGAGTAAGAAAAAAGAAAAACTCCACACAATAAATATCAAGTAGTGACCTGATTTAAACTATGTTCTCTGACCTCATCTGGGCTCTGGCTGTGGTTCCTCCCAGCAGTTGTGATTAGGCCCTGTTTCTGCCTTGGTTTCCCCCACCCAGGAGGCCTAACAGGGGAATGGCTTGAAATGGGGTGGCCACACTCAGGACACAACTAAGAAGCTTCCACCACCTCCTGACAGAGAGTCCTCCACTTTCCAGTCACAGAAATTCCCAGAGATGTTTGTCAGAATTTCCCCTTTAGTCCAGAGGTGTTGATTTGCCTCTCAGCAGACGGTGGTACAACCTTCGCCCAACCAATCTCTAAGCTCTGAAAGCCAGACAGCTTCTTAACAGAGGAGTACCAAGAGAACAAAGTGTACTTACCTCAGCCAAGCTTAGGTAAGCAAGAGACCAGGTAAGCAGGTCTGTGGATCTGAAGGGTCTGTCTGGGAGAAGCCAAAGCAATGATAAGTAAACTAGTGCTCAGGAGCACTAAGCTCCTGCCCAAAAGGTTAACCAGAGAGGGACATCTCCTCTAGAGAAGGCAGTGAAGTGTCCACATCGAGTAAAATGGACTGGAGGCAAATCTTCTGTCACCCCTCCTGCCCCAGCTCCCTGACCAGCACATCATCCAGAGCACCTGTGGGAGGTATGGAAATAACATCCATGCTCTGAAGCTGGAGGCTTCAGAGGTTAGAGGCCACCAGCATCCAGCAGGCTTTCCACAAAAATCACCCCCCTTCTGCCTTAGGATGAAATTTCTCTTCCTTAGGATGTGGGGAATAAGGAAGCAGAAAGAAAAAGCTACTTGAAGAACTAAAATGGGGAAAAAACACACAACTTTCTTCAGGGCTAGGGGCAGCTAGGAAAGAGGGAACCTGCACCAAGCAGTGGAGCAATCAAGAGCACAGGAAACAGCTATAGCCTCAGATGTGCTCTGATGGATGGTTTCCATCCCCATAGCCAAGCCATGTCATGTACCTTTGCAAGGAACATCTCTCTCGGGCAGCTCTGAAGTCTGTGGCAACATTTTTGTGTGGTGTGAGTTGTGCACAGGGAAGGGGAGAAAGGTCATTCATTTGCAAGGAAGCTGGTTTGTAAGGCATCAGGGCTCTTTCATCAACCCAAGGAGCCAGATGAGTCACGCCTTCTGGGTCCCCAGCTTGCCTGAGGGGCAGAAGAATGAACAGAACTGGCAGAGGCTGGGGAAGGGAGGTCAGAGGACTGATTACATGCCACCCAGTTCCATTTCCAGACTTCATTTCTCTAATTCTTTCACTCATGGGCGCATGCCAGGAATGTGGGTTGTGGGAAAGGCTTTCAAAAACATGCCTGGAGATAAAAATGCACTTGTGCTGAAAGCTTCCCTACTGGCAAAGAGAAGATGTATAGAAGGCTCACAGCTTCCCCATCTCTGGGACTTTTGGGATCTCTCACTTTTACCCAGATCTTCTGACTGAGGTATTATTAGCTTAATGAGAAAAGGATCTTTCAGAGCTCTTCACAAAGGATCAGCCTCATGAGGTCTTATGTTCCCCTTGCATCACGCACCAAAAGACTAACATCTGCAACAGCTTTACCTTACCATTAAGGCAGATGACAACTCCCTCATCTTGCACATGAGGAAACTCAGGTACAGACACCCAAGTTCACATCCAAAGTCAACTGTTATTTTTTGGATCCTCATCTTAAATTTGCCATGGCCACATAATCAAATCAGATAACTTTGCAAACCTGTCAGCTGTGCTCCCCTAGCTGATACAGCTGGAGTATCTAAGATGCTGATCTCTCATCACACCATTTACTATCAGCAGGAGGTACTGAGGCATTCAATGCCTCTGGAAAAAAATGAGCTCTTGGGTGGGTCCAATTAAGTCTGAAAACCAGAGGCATTCAAAGAACAGAAGCCTTCCAACAGCGCAAGCCAGGGGACTTCCGAGATGCCCCAAGAACAACTTCGCTGACTTCAAGGAGACCATTTCCCACAACACAGACAGCATGAGACCAGCTGGACAGAACTAGAATAAGGAAAAAAGAAGCACAGAGTTGCACCATGCACAAAAGGTCTATGGGGACCTCCCTCCACTGAGCTCTGAGCAGCCATCCTGGATTCAACCCCATAGGACAGCAAAGGCATAGAGAAAGAGTGACTGCCAAGCTCCCATGCACAGCAGTCCGTCCCTCGCAGGGAGAACAAGGCTGCTGGCATTGTATGACTCACTGTGAGTGTGTTTCTCACGGGTTCTAACACAGAGCCCAGGCAGGTTGGACAACTCTGAAGACTTGCAGGAATCCTTCAGACAAGCAGAATCCGTCTGAGTCACATGTACAAGGCACAATGCCAAGGGTGGCTCATCCACTGGAAAAAAAAAAAAAAAGAGAGAAAGAAATGCTAAGGGATAAATAGCAAGTTTTGAAAAGCCACAAGAATTAACAGCTCATGGGCTGGAAAGAAGGGGAGCAAAAATAAAAAAAAAAAAAAAGAAAAGAAGGTCTGTTCTCCCATGCTCACGTCACTAAAGCCAAGTATCCCTCATCCCCAATGGGAAGCAGCAAGCCACCTTACCACACACCAGCTTTGAGAGGGTCTAAAGGGGCAACACACCCTGGATCTAAGGCCATGGCTGAGGTCTGCAGAAGAGGTTGTCAAGTCAAAACTATCTGTTGCTCCAAAATCAGCTTGAACAAACTCCCTTTGATGGCCCTTCAAAATGAAATGATAGAAACCAAACCAGATGAAAATGGGAAAGAAAAGCTGCCAAAATAAAGGGAATCCAAATCCCCAAATGACTGACTCAGTGCAGGAAATGGGCTTCTAAAGAGGGGAGTGCAGGCATCTGAAGGAGACCTAAGAAAAGATCAGGCCCACATGAACGACTCCATATTTTCCTTCTCCCACTTTCCAGAGGGAAGGGCACCAGAAATACTTGAACCTAGGGACCTTCAGAGCAAGATAGAGGGAAAAGAGCTGAGCCTGACCTGCCGCAGGATCTCCCAGCTCTCACTGGCTCAGGGAGTGCTAAATTACTTTTTCCCTGCTTCCCAGAGAGGAGTTACAGCCTTAGTCTTGCTTAGAGTTGCCACTAGGCAAAGGAGCTGTCAAAGCCAGCATGTGAGCTTGCTGTGCCATGGCACACTACCCAGGGATGTTTCATCTCCGCAAGGAACAACAGGGAGCAAGGCAGCAGCTATTTTGCACTGATGGGACACCTGGTCTCTTTTTCCAGCACAAGACTGGACATTAACGGACACTCTGTCCCATCCTGTTCCTTCTCTGGACTGCACTCATTAACCTCTACTCTTGTTTCTGACCCATGTAGCCAGTAGCACATAAGCCCTTACTTGACCACACTGGATGTTTATTTTGTGTTCCCAAGTCATCCCAGGCTGTTTGTTCTCTCTGGCTCTTTTCCTTCCTTCCAGTTTGTGACTTTTTCTTGTTCTTTTTTTTCCTCACCACCGGCAACACACAGAGGCCAGAACCTGCCTGTGTCTCTCTAGCGAACCCCAGATTTCTTTGTGTTGCTCTCCTCCCCGAGAGCCCCCAGCAGCAAAGCAAACACCAGATTTTAATTGCAGGTAGATTCCTGGATGGAGAATTGTTGCTCCAGAGAGGTGAAAGGAGTATTAGAAACTAAATGCTTTGAACGCAACTCATCTCAGACTAATCTTATCATATCCCAGGCTGAATAGCCTCAAATGCTGTTGTCAACAAACAGACCTGCCAAACCAGGAAATCTGATAAGGACAATGTGAGGACTACAGGTGGCTGCAACTGCCAGGCAGGTTCCCATCTGTCGGCAGATAGCTTATCTCTTCTGTCAAAATGGGATACACATCCACCTCTGCTGCACAACAGCAGGGAAAAGCTAGTGGAGACTGGCTCCTTGCTCCTGAACATGCACGTAGCACTCCTTACAACACCACCCCTGAGGAACATCGCTATTACTCACTTGGCCTCATTAGGAAAAGGGGTGGACATCTTTCCTGAATAGCTCTGTCAGAGACACAGCTCCCCAGAGACCTGGCTCAGGATGAGCTGAAGAGTGCTAGCTCTGGACACCAGCAAGCGGTTGCTCGGCTGCAGGAGCACCACAGCCGCTGACAGCAGAGACAAGTCTGATAGCCCACTATTGAACCATGCTGTGACACCCAGCACGCATCCTGCTCCTGAAATTCAGCCAGAGCACCACTGCAGAGAAGCAAGGCTACTCAAGATGCAAACCTACTCAGTCTGAGGAGGGATGTGGAAAGAGAAGCAGCCTCTGCTAGGAGTATCTCCTCCTTCTGCACAGGGGAGGGGGCTTGGGCTGCAAATCAGGGACAGCAAAGATGCAACACGGATGCTTCAAGACCCAGAATGTGGATACTGCCTTCAAAATGTCCACTGAGCTGAGGGGAACAGTGTGTTGCTTGAACACAGCCACTCCAGGTAGAGACAAGGCAGAGGCTGATCAAATGCACTCAGATGTTCCCCTGACCCTTCCCCTGGCTGGGGGACATGCCTGTCAGCTGCACATTAAATGGGGGATACACAAGCTCTGCCCCCATTCTGCCCCTTGACTGAGTTCCCAAACCTGATATAGTTTGGGGTGGCAGGGGAAACAGGACAGAGGTGTGCATGCATGGGAAGCTTTTGCAGAATCGTGTACTTCATGGGCTCCTTATCCTGCCTGCCCAAGGCAGCAGAACCAGAGGGGCAAATTCAACATGTCTGTGTGTCTAGGCCTGTCTAATCCCCTGCATCCAGGAGCTGGCCCCCACACCCCTATGACCTCATATTTTCTCATAGCATCTTTCCCACCCGACATGGGAGAAGGTCAAATGCAGTGATCCATAGCATGAGCTGCAAAACACTGAGTCACAACCCAGTGTTCATTTGTAACCAGCAGACAAGCCATTTCCCAGTTTCAGTCTGGTGCACACACTCCTATCCCACACACTCACCTACAACCTGTCGCATGTCATTTCCCATCTTTGAAGAGGGAAATGGTGGAAATTAGGAGGTAAATATACAGGTTGCAGGCGATTCCACTTCAAAAGCCTGTCTTCTGAGGGACCTGGGCTTACAGGGTGGAGCTGTTTGGTTCTTGGCCCCAAAAGCAAAGAACAGAACACAGCTGCCATCCATGGGGTTAAAGGCATGGCAACAATGAGGCTCTGTTGGGAACAGTCGGCAGCCCTTTCTGTCCCACAGCCATGCCGAAGTGCTGTGGTACTGCCCAAAACCAAGACAAGGAGGTTGCTAACAACCACACTGCATGAGCCAGTATTTTGAGGCAGTGCTCAGGCCCAGCCCTGCTCCTGTAGTGCTTACTGGGACAGATAAAAACAGAGAGATGAGAAAGGAGCCTACGAAAAGCTAGGTCCTTGGGAAATCTGCGCCTCCCTCCTCCTCCTTTTGTGTCACAGTTTTCCTTTTATTTCTAGTTCCACCCCCACCATGCCCCAGTACTGGGATCGCTCTGCCCTGCTGCTCCCCACCGTCACCAAGAGCAGGGCAGAAGCTGGCCGCAGTGCCAAGCGGCAGAGACTGAGCAGCCTGGCTGGAAAGACAGCACCCCTGGACTGCCTCCTCTTGCTGTTTCACAGTCCCGACTTCAGCCAGCACTGAAGTTTCCTAGGGAACTTGAGGCAGCTGCAGCCAAAGCAGGATGGCTCGAAATGGGAGATTTACAATCCTGGGCCAAAACCCATCTATCTGAGCTCACCAGCTGCCACACTTGAGCCAGCTGCACAGCAGAGTACACGTGCATTCAGCACTGGGGCGCCCTGCAGCGGGAATGCCTCCTCCCTGTGCCACGTTGTAAAAGAGAGGCTGCACACGGCTGCATCTCTGAGCTCCCCGGGCGGCTGCTACACTAAATATCCCCAGCAAACGCTTCACTAAGTCACACTTCGTTGTCGCCGCAATGCAGGGATGTATTCATCATCCAGGCTGGGGATTTGCCGCAGCTGGGCTCCCCGATTTGCTTCAGGACGCCTGGGTTAGTGTTGCCGATCTCTGCTCAGATCATGCTTGGATGCCCGTGAAAAATGCCTTTGCAATAGGGTTTCTCTCCTTCTCCCTCCTGCTGTTCTTTAGAGCCAAACTGTATCTCAGCAAAATGCAGGCTTTAAAACTACTCTTTTCCCTCGCAATACTTGTGCTTTCTAATGATGCCCCTTCCATCTGTTGGTGACAACACAGAGACCAAGGGCTAGAGCAAGAATGGGTGAATCCATTCACCTTTTCCAGTGCCTCTCCTGAGTTCCAAGTGCACAGTATCTATCAGTAGCAGATCTGTTCCAGTCTGGAGCTGATCTTATCAGCACTGCTGTGAATGACTCCATCCAGACTCCCCCCTTGCGGAGTCGGGGCCTTCAGTGCTCACTTCAGCCTCATAAATTTAAGCACGTCTTTCTGACCTGGCAGGTCTTCCTCTCCCTGTTCAGGTTTTGGCTCACCAGCTACATGACCTATCAGCCCCCAAGCCATGGCTATGACTAGGGTTTCCGTCCTGTCAGTTTTATCTCATCACTCACTGCCTGCTGCCGATAATGTTCCTCAGCAACAAGAGCACTCCCACATTCTCAGAGCATCCCCTGAATGTCCTGGACTCTCCCGGGAAGAAGCTATCAGCATCAGCTGAGCCTTCCTCAGAGTATAAAAGGATGGAGTTTCACTCCCATACTGTCCAGCAGGGCATTACTGCCAGCCTGCTCAGGGGTTCAAGACACTCCTCAAGCTGCCCAGTTTGGAAGGAAAGCTCGAACGTAAGGAAGCAGCAAGGGACACGGCTCACCTCTAACCTTGGTATTTGCTTCTTTCACGTATCTCGCCGAGCCAGTTGCTCTAATGACAGAACCATGTAGAAGGGAAATTTGGTATACAGAGGTCAAGGCAGTTCCCTGAAGGAAGCAAATGCAATTACCTCCATGCTAACAACCAGGGAAACTAAGGCAGTGAGCATAGCTGAGCATTTCCCCGAGTCTTGCTTCAAGACATGCTTAATTGCAGAGATCTCGCCAGCAGGTTTTCTGATCCCTTATCCAGCATCCTGTTTCCTCATTCTGCTCCTGTAGTTGTTGAAGGACGCCTTTGATCACCTGGGACAGGTCTTCCTGCAGCTGAAACTGCTGAAAGAAATGGAAGGGAGCAATCCTGGTAGATGACTGCATACCACAAGAAAGTGCTGCATATGAAGGAAAGGAGACACTTCCTATTAGATTAAAGGAGCTTAAACCTGCTCTCCCTCTAGAGAAGTATGCAACTCTATGCTTGTCTCTCTAATTGCAATTCTCTGCTGGGAAAGATGCTTAAAAGTATTGCAAAAGGATGATGGAGTGTAGCCAAGGTCAGGGAATGGCAGGGCTGGAAATCCAGAGGATTGCATAAGGAGGTGCATGGTCCAACATGATGTCACAGGGTCCTGCCAGCGTGTTCTGAGAGAAAGGAGCAAAGTTAAAACCGAGCCAACCCCCCAGGAACTGGCTGCCGTAGTCAGCCAGAGCAGGCAAACAAGAAAAGGGAACAAAAGACCACAGTACCAAGCTTCAGGAAAGTGAAAGGTCGCTGGCAGAACGCCTTGCCAAAGAGAGGAATGTGACGGGGGGAAAGGGAAGCTCACGTCACGGGCCAGAGCCGACGACCCAGCAGGAAGCACACAAAAGCTCCTGCTGCCCCACACAAGCGCATCTGAAAAACACGGCAGGGTTTGCATAAACACACGCGGCAGAGACGCCAAACAAACATCGGGACAGAGCAGGGGGCGACAGGCTGGTTCTGGCTGGCCGAAGACGACCTGGTGGGTGGAAAACCCCTCTCCCAGGAGAGCGGGCCACTCCTGCGAGGCCGCCTTCCCGTCCCGACGGAGCGGGGCTTGGTTTGCTGGGCGATTCTCCTCCAAGGCACGGGCAGCGAGAGCGTTTGCTGAGCCCGGCTGCTCAAGGCAGGCGCTGCCCTGGCTGCTGGTGCCCTCTGCAGGGCCTGGCCAACCTGCACCCTTTCGCCCCCACGAGCTGTGCCCTTCCAAGCCTCCGGCTTGCCCGTCATCGCTTTCCTCTGGCTACAAGCTAATTACAGTAGTTCCTGTACTTTCCCTCTGGAGCGGTGTTAATTACAACGTGGAGCGCCTCGCTCCGTCCAAACCTAGCTTGGAATTCCAGCTGTCGGTAAAAAAATTAAGCGAGGGACTTGAGAAATTCACACATAGCCACTGGTAGGGGGAGCGAAATTCAGGCTCCAGGCGGTCTTTCCTTTGGTTGCACTTAGGGTCGTTGTTACGCGGAAAGCGGGTGTACCCAAAGGGAAAAGAGACTCCTAAATCTATGAGAAATAAAGGCAAGGTCGCTACTGACAGGACTGTTACGCATGAGTTCACTCGCCATTGTTTGCAACCAGCTGAAAAGAGGCGCAGCCTTCCATTCATCCTGGACTTGTTAACTACTGGGTGTTGCCAAGGCAAGGAAAACAAACAAGCCTGAGAGACTCAGACAGACCGAAACCTGAGCAAAGGGACTGTGTAAAAACACCAGGCTGCAAACCTCCTCCTTTCAGAGGAATCGCTGTGGGGGACGAAGAGATGCATGCCTTCTATGCAGATCGTACATGACCTGAAGGGCTCCTGAAGATGACTTCAGGATTCTCAGAAAAATCAAAGAGGTAATAATGACAGGCAAGGCTGACTCATAAGACTAAAATAACCCACGTAAAACGTGCCTGAGCACAGCGGAGGGAAGGATGTTGCAATTTTCTGTGAAAGGCGCCTAAAAAGGGCTTTGTGATGCAAGGCAGTAACAGTTAAAAAAAGAACTACAATCAAGCGCCAAAAGGTGCTTTTTAATGGCCAAACTCCCCCCCCCAAAACAATGGCTATCCATATGGAAAAGCCATTAGGCGTGACAACAGCGCGGTTCCCTCATCACCCATGGGATTAGCGCTGTAAATGAATAACCCAGCACGGGACCGCTCTGGCTCCGACGCCCGTCTCCAGGATCAGAGGCCGGAACGCCGCACAGGCTGCGCGGTACGGGCGGCACCGTGCTCTTACCGCCCGGCCCCCACAAACACCGCCGCCCCTGCCAGCGCCGCACAGGCCGTGTGAGGTGTCGCAGCCGGCGCTGGCCGCGGTGACCGGAGCCACGAGGGAAACGAGAACAAGC
>VXBA01001095.1:120095-141532 GCA_013399895.1 Serilophus lunatus | reverse complement strand
TGGGGGTGGCGCGCGGTGGAGGGCGCGGGTTCGGGCAGATGCGGGCACGGGAGTGGGCGCACCGGGGCTCTGCGGGCCGGGCCCCGCACGGTGGGTCGGCAGGGAAGGGGCGAATGGACACCGGCGTGTGTCTCCTCCCTTCGCTGCCCCCCCGCCACTGCACTTGGTGGGCTTGGCAGAGAGGGAGCGGGATCGGCGTTGCCGGTCGCCGGTGGGGTGGGGGTTTTCTCAGCGCCCCTTTCCTCCCACCTGCAGACAAAGCAACAAACCCCCTGAACAAGGATCTGGACTGGGATGGTATCAACGCGTTCTGTGAGCAGCTCAACAAGGAGCTCGAGGGGTAAGTGCTTCATTCTTTCCCCAGGCTGCGTCAGGTCACAGGCCTGGTTGTGATTCCCCACACAGTAAAATCCAGTGGAATTGTCCCCAGAACTGAATAGGCACGAAGGCCCTCAGTGTAGGGGTAGGTGGGGGTTCCTGGTCGTCTAATGCAAGGTTCCCCCAGGATTTTGAATTCTCTTGGTGCCTTATCAGTGTATTCAGCTTGCGACCTGCTTTTCACCTTTGGATTCCCAGACAGAAGCACAGGTACCAGCCTTTTCATCAATAACAAGCTAGCTTTTTTTTTTTTTTTTTCCCCTCACTCCTTCCAGTCCTCCACTTGCCACCCGACTTCTTGCCCACAAGATCCAGTCTCCGCAGGAATGGGAAGCTATCCAGGCCCTCACGGTAAGGGCATCTACAGGCTGGTAGAACTAGATGGAGGGGCAGGGTGTGGAAGTGCTCCAGCTTGACTGGAGAAGTATGGGAAGCTTTGAATTCCCTCTGAGAAAGCCCTGGAGCAGTTGGGCCCTTGGGTGGGAGAGGGACTGCAGGTGGTTCCACAAGCCAGGAGAGGTTACATGGAAAGGTCTTGTTCCTAGGATCATAGCCTGTTGGAGTTGTTAGGAAGCTCTTTGGTTTTTGTTGTGGTGGCCTTGACAGTGGTGGGTTGATGACTGGACTCCATGATCTTGACAGTCTTTTCCAACTTAAACGATTCTATGATTTTTAGTCATGTCATGGATCCACACTGTGAAACCCTGATATTTGTTACCTCTCTAAGGGTATCCCTTTCCATGGGCTGTTGAGCCATGCCTGCAAAAACTGGCCCCAGAGAGGAAAACCTTGTTTCTCTATGGGAAGGTGCTTGACCACTTGGGAGGGAAAAGGGGATGTCCCTCTGCTGCTGTAACATCAGCCACAGGCTCCATACCTGGTGAAGGGGAGCAGGAGGGAACTGGCCCCCGATCCTGCTGCTGACTCCCATGCTGGGGCTCACCTGGACCTCTCCCCAGGTGCTGGAGTCCTGTATGAAGAGCTGTGGCAAACGCTTCCACGACGAGGTGGGCAAGTTCCGCTTCCTCAATGAGCTCATCAAGGTGGTGTCACCCAAGGTGAGTCTCGGCCTCGTGCTGAAGGGGATGAGTGCCTGGTGGCAGGAGGGCTTTGGATAAATGTGATGCCTGAACCACTGGGATGTGGGGAAAACAGGACTGTGTTAATATGGGTTCTAGTCTTTGTTCCCTGGTGAGTTTTCTGGTGGGAAGATGAGCTTTCACACGTGTGCTCCAGGCTGATTCTTGATGTAGGAAGCTGAGGGCCTGCTAGACGTGATGCAACCAGCATTTGTGAGACTGCTGAGCTCATGTGCGTGCCTGAAGTCACCTTCCCTGCATCCCTGTTGGGCTCTGTGTGTGCTGCATGTGCTCAGGGACCTCCCCCAGATTTGACATTGTGACCTCGTCTCTCTGGGGTGTCCCAATCTGGTTGAGACATGGAGGACAAGCCCGGGCCTGGTCAGTGGTGTTCTGTCGAGTCCATTTGAAGGACCAAGTCATTACCTGCTCCTCTGCTGATGCTGCTGTTCCTGCAGCAGAACAAGCTGAGTGTGCTCCCCTATTCAGTCAAGGCAGTGAACACCAGCAAGTGTAGGATTAAGGGAACATAGACTTTGTCTGCCGGTCACAGGTTGTGGTCTGCAGTGATGAGTAACCAGGGACAATGACAGCAGAATCCTAAAGTCCTCTTGCTTGCCAGCCTAGATTATGTCTTCTGGCCTCTGGTGGCACGTGCACTGTTTCTACTGCCAGTGCTCCTAGAAGACCCCTGGGAGAAGAGTGAAGGATAATTACATAGCAGGAGGAGAGCTGTAACATTTGAACACCTTCCTGCTGGGTGCTGGTGATCTTGCTCTGAAGGGTGCCAGGCACTGGGCCCTGCCTCAGAGACCATTCCCCACAGTCCTTCCTCTCCCAGCTTTGCTGTCCTCTTGTTCCTAGAGGTCTGCCTTGCTGAGCAGTTTCTGTTAGCAGGACCCTTTCCTTCACAAGGTGACAGAGACCTTCCTGAGCCTTTCCAACTGTCCCTGTGTGTCACCGAGGGGCTGCTGCTACAGCACTTGTCACATCTCTTGTTTTTCCTTGTGGTGGAAACTAGGCACAGCATAGGATGTGTTGCAAGGCCCTCGTGAGCTCTCCTACTTGCTTCCTCTTTCCTCCCTGTGCTGTTGGGAACAATCTCACTTCTCCTGGGGGATGGGAGGAGAGGAACAGGCCAAGCTTGCAACGGCTCAGATCAGCGTCAAGCCACCTCTTTTCCTCTAGTATCTTGGCAGCAGGACACCAGATAAAGTGAAGTCAAAGATCCTGGAGCTGATGTACAGCTGGACAATAGGGCTGCCTCATGAAGTTAAGATCTCAGAAGCTTACCAGATGCTGAAGAAACAAGGTGAGAGGCAATGTTCTGGAAGGGGAGGTGGGTGGATGGTTTGCATTTCCTCGTTTTCTGTCTGGGCAGAATCTGAAACAAGCTCTCCCTTCCCTGTGCCCAGACCCAGGACATCCATCAGTCTGGCTCGGCATCAGGGTCAGGAGAAGGACTGGGTTCCTTGGGGCTCCTGGCTGGGTAGAGGGATTTACTGGTGATCCAAGTTGGTGGGTTGGAGGGCGCATCTGCCTGCCCCCGTGGGAGATGGGGCACTGGAAGGGTCTGGGGCTAAAGAGCTGTGAGTGCTTTGGCAGTAGATGCTGGGATTTTCTGAGAGGCTATTTATGTAGAGCGTAGGGCAGTTCTTTCATGAAAACACAATCCAGGATCTTGGATAACAGGAGCAAAACCACATACTCTGTCCCAGCTGGGTTTGATGGGCCATTAGAGAAAAAGACCTGGGTGGTGGTGCCATCCCTAAGTGGGTGAGTCCTCCTGATCTCTGCTTTGGTGTCTACTGTAGGAATTGTGAAGTGCGACCCAAAACTGCCCGACGATGCTCCTTTTCCGCCGCCTCCCCCTCGGCCCAAGAACATCATCTTTGACGATGAAGAAAAATCCAAGGTGAGGGCTCTGTGCAAGGAGAGGGACAGCAGGCAGTATCTTCCTGCTTCAGGATCTCATGTCCCTGTAATGTGGAGATCCAGAAAGAGTCAAGGCTCCTGTCCTTCAGAAAATGCATCACAGGAGTGCTGAGGGCACTTAGGTCTGTGTGACCTTTGGAGCACTTAGCTGCAGGATGGTGCAAGGGGGAGGCGCTGACCAAGCCCAGCAGGTTCTGGAAAGTGCTGTGAGCTCTCCAGGCTTCTGAGCTACCTGGCCACAGGGTTTGAATTCCAGCCCCAGATGCTGCTTCTGTTATCTCTTCCCCACCCTGAGCACTGCAATCTGCTTATTGCCCAACTCTTTATAACCCCCTGGACCCATCCTGTATTGTCCATCAGAATTGTGTCACCACTCAGGCAAACCTCTGCATTAGCAGTGCTGGTATCTTTAAGCAAGTATTGGCCTCCTCTGGGTCTAGTTCTACAGCAGAGGCATGATGCCAATTTGCTGCAAGTGATGCATTTTGCCTCCGTGGGTCAGAGTCTGCAAATGAGGATTTGTAGGTGGCCAGTGGGACTGTTCATTGACTCTGGAGAGGGAGAGAAAGTGGGAGCTCTCCCTCTTCATCAGTTGCATGTGCAAAGAGACGTATTAAGAGGTCTGAGTAGGAGTCCGTTGCAATCCCATGGCAATTCCTGCACAAACCAGGCTTCCTCTCTGTCTCAGTGATAGTGCTGCTGTGCTCCACGCTCTCCTTGGTGGGTAACAGTCAGGCAGGAGCAGGTTTTGAATGCAGAGGATCTTCAAGGAAAGACTTATCTTGCATAACCAGAACCACAACAGGAAAAGAAGGCTGGTTGTACTTCTACTCTCCCTGCTCTCTGATAGTTCCTGTGGCTGGGCTTTCTGAATGGCTGGCATTGTCCAGTGCCTCTGCCAGATAGAGGTTTGGGGCAGAGGGAACCACTGGCTCTGGTGTTGCAAGAGTGATTCTGGCTGCTGCTTCTCAGCTTGGGCTCAGAGGTACCTTCTCTTTTGCAGACATTGGCTCGCCTCTTGAAAAGTTCCCATCCTGAGGACCTCCGGGCTGCCAACAAGCTCATCAAGGAGATGGTTCAGGAGGTCTGGCCGGGGAAGAGGGAAGGTTGGGGGGGTCATGGTCTGGATGGTGATGGTTGGCATTAAAAGAGCAGTGGATCTATGACTTCATGCAGACATAGAACTTTTGCCCAGAATTTTGCTGCAGCAGCCGCTAGAGAATTCACATGTGATTTCTTCCATCCCTTGGCTTCTTGGAGGAATGGCTCCAGGCATGTGCTGTGGCTCAAGCCCTGTTGCAGCATTAGATCTGCAACAATTCCATCCCTGTTTAACAAGTTATGGCCCAGAGACGACCTGGAGTTTTCCACTGGAGTGGGAACTGTTTTGAAGGCAGTATTGCTGTGCCTTAGTCTAAGTTGGTGGTGGTTGGCTGGCCCAGCCTTCCTCTCCAAGTTATAGCCAAGAGCAAGGAAATGCTTCCCCATATGCTCCCCCACCAGGACCAGAAGCGCATGGAGAAGATCTCCAAGAGGGTGAATGCCATTGAGGAGGTGAACAACAACGTGAAGCTACTGACAGAGATGGTAACAAACTACAGCAAGGGGGAGACAACGGAAAGCAATGAGGACTTAATGAAGGTGAGGAAAGCTCATCCCAGGCATTCTTCATGGGCTTAGCAGAAATGGATGGCCCTTGTCCTCCCCATCCTACTGCCTCTTTTGTAGCCCCAGCTGAGCATCCTGCTGCTCACCTCAGCACCCCTTTCTCCTCTGCCCCAGGAGCTGTATCAGCGCTGTGAGCGGATGAGGCCCATGCTTTTCCGGCTTGCCAGTGACACAGAAGACAATGATGAAGCTCTGGGTAAGGATTTCTGGCCTTTCTGTCTCTTTCCTGCTCAGACTGCCCTGGAGGTATCAATGTACCCTGGTGCAGTCTGCAGCAGCAATAGCAGAGAACTATTCTACAATGGGTTGTTTGCAGCTCCTTGGGACTTGCTTTGAAAGAACAGACAGAATTGGGCTGTAAAAGTCACTCTTTTGACTATTTTCAAACTTGCCTCCCACCTATTCCATTTCAGCGGAGATCCTGCAAGCCAATGACAATCTAACACAGGTGATCAATCTCTACAAGCAGCTTGTACGGGGAGAAGAGATCAATGGGGAGACAGTGGCTGGTCCCCTTCGAGGTGAGGAGACTTGAAGAATGGGGACAGGAACATCAAGCAGAGGGACCCTATTGCTGGTTTCCTGCAGCGTAAGAGAAGATTGAGAAAATTGGAAAGGTGAAACCTTGCAGGAGTCAGAGTGGGACTGGGGAGATGAGGAAATGGCTTGTGAAGGTGACTGATGTATGAAGAGAGGGAACTGGAAGGGAGACAGGGGCGTGTCCCCTCTCCCAGGTGTGAGGAAGGATGGGAACTGTCCTCAGCACATTGCATAAGGACTAGATAAGGTTTCTGATTCTTAGTGTCTTCGTTTTTCTTACAGGCAGCACCTCAGCGCTCCTGGATCTATCTGGCCTGGAGCTTCCAGCAACGTGCCCTTCCTACCCAGCCTTGCCCACCCTTTCAGGTGGCTCAGCAGTCCCCATGCCTGATCAAGCTGGCTCTGTCTCCTTGCTGGATGATGAACTCATGTCTTTAGGTGAGAAATCCAGAGCAAAAGCTCTTTATTCTCTCCTTGACTCTGGATAGTCTGCATGGATGGTTCTTCTTGTGGCAGGAACATGAATAAGAGAGAGCTCTGGGAGAGGTGAATAATGAAAGACAAAGAGATGTCCTTCATTTATCATGAGGGAGAGGGAGGGAAAGACCCTGGAGTGATTCTGAAGTTCAGTCCTGTGGTGTTTTCCTGGCTAGTCAGAGCCTGCAGGGATGTACCCACTGATTTGCTCTTGGAAAACTGACTTGGCAAGTAAATCAAGAGTGATGCAATGGCCAGCCCCAGATGGGATCACAATAGTGGGTCACCTCCAGCTCCTCATGTTTACTGCTTGCTGTAGGAGCCATGCTGACAACAGATGCATGGGACTTCCAGAGCTGTTCACATGAAAGTCTTGTGAGGTGCCAGTCCTAGAAGGCTCTTGAGCCCTGCTTTGCCTAACAAAGTATGTTTGTGAAGGCAAGTGTTTTGAGTACAACAGTGTGAAGTAGACAGCATGTGTTGTCAGTCAGATTTGTCAGCCCAGTAGTAGTCACTTTTCTGCCACTTGCAGTCAGAACTAGACCGTAAATAAGGATCTCTGAACAGAAAAAAAACCACCGTCCTCCTGACTCTCCCCCATGCAAGGATGGGGGCCAGAGATGGAGACCATGTTGGTGGTGCTGCCCTGCTTCATCTGTCTTATTCAGGCCATGTTTATTGCTCTTACCCACTTGGTAGCTAAGCTTCATGTTTGCTTTTATTCCTGGCAGGCCTGAATGATCCAGCACCGCATCCTGCCCAGGCCAGTGACACCAGCGGCTGGAACAGCTTCCAGGTAACATGCTGGGAGACATGGCCTGGGTGGGGAGGGTGTTAAAAGCAAAAAATGGATTAGGTAGGGAAACATCCCACATCTAATGGCTGGTGCTGATACACAACCCTGCTTTGGGGTCTCTCCTGTGCACTCTTTTTACAGTCGTCAGATAGCAATGAGGTCAGTATTGCCCCTATCACGGCAACACCACCAGTCAAAGCAGATGCTGGTGCATCCTCCCCCAAACCTTCTCCTGGTGGCAGTGGCCTGGATGACCTGGACCTGCTGGGCAAGACTCTGCTGCAGCAGTCTTTGCCTCCAGAGTCTCAACAAGTGCGATGGTAAGCAGGGGTAGTGCAATCTCGCACCTCTCTCTCCGTCATTTCCATTTCTGGGCTGCTGGACACAGCATTTCAATGTCCTGTACCACTCCTTGTTCTCTCCTTGCAGGGAGAAGCAGCAGCCACCCCCTCGGCTCACCCTGAGGGATTTGCAAAACAGGAGCAGCTCTGGCACCACAGCCCACAATCCCAGTGCTCCACCTGTGCTCCAGAGTGTTTCTCCTAACCCCACGCTGCCCCTGACCTCAGAGCTGCCTGCCTCTGCCATGCTTCCAAAAGCTGCCACCACAGCAGCAGGAAGTACTGCAGTCCCACCACGGCCTCCTGCCACTGCACTGCCCCAGGAGATCTCGCTGGCCAACATCACTGTGCCTCTGGAGTCAATCAAACCCAGTGAGCTGGGGCAAAAGAGGGGGGCAGGCATGGGGGAAACAAACCCTGCACACTTGGAAGGGAAGGATGTGAAGAAGCTTCTTGCTTGTTGGATTTTGTGGAGGTTGAGGAGGAATGTTGTCTCTATCACTTTTACGGAGTTTGGGCAATGGGAAAAGGTACTGTAGGCCTAGTTCCCTCCTGAATGACTCCTGCCTGTCCCTGACTTTCCCACAGGCAGCATCCTCCCTGTGACAGTGTATGATCAGCATGGCTTCCGTATCCTCTTCCACTTTGCTAAGGATGCCCTGCCCGAGAGGCCCGATGTGCTCGTGGTGGTGATTTCTATGCTTAGCACGGCCCCGCAGCCCATCCGCAACATTGTCTTTCAGTCTGCCGTCCCCAAGGTAAGGGAACTGCCAGGGCTGAGGGCCCCAGGCTAGGCCAAAACATGATTCTACTTCTGCAGGAAAGGCAGGGTGGGTGGAGAGAGCTCTGTGGGGATGGGAGCGAGTTGTGTTGCCTTCAGATTAGCAGGAACCAGCACGATGGTTTTTTTTCTTTGCTTAGACAGTGGAAGTTCCCCAAATATAGGAGCAGAGCTTCTGGCTGCCAAGTCACTCTCAGGAATGTGGGATCTTCTTTTCTCTCCCTAGGTAATGAAGGTGAAGCTACAGCCTCCCTCAGGCACGGAGCTGCCAGCGTTCAATCCCATTGTCCACCCCAGTGCCATCACCCAAGTCCTGCTGCTCGCTAACCCACAGAAGGTAACAGCATCATCCCTGGGGCACAAGCCAGAGGCTGGTCTTGATGCCTAGGCAAAGCCTTCCTATCCTGTCCTTGTTCCCTCTACTCTCAGCAGCATCTGAGAGACATGAGTGGTTTGTGCCTCGTGCTTTTTTTCCTGTCATGACTGCTTATCCTTTCTCCCCCATCTCCAGGAGAAAGTGAGGCTACGGTACAAGCTGACCTTCACCATAGGAGAGCAAACCTACAATGAAATTGGGGATGTCGACCAGTTTCCCCCACCAGAGTCCTGGGGAAGCCTCTAGGGCCACACGTTGCAGGCACTACACTGCAGATTCCTCGGGAAGTCAACCCTGTAGGGCTGGAGCAGCCTGAGGAGATGGGAGGGTGGGTGGGGGGCTGCTGCTCACGCTCTATTCTCCAGGCAGCCGGGTGATGGCCTGAGGGAGCATGCCTCGAGGAGGAGAGCAGAGATGCTAGGAGATGTTCATCCCACAACACTAGGAGCAGAGTGGAAAGCTTCATGTGTGAACAGTTGCCTTCCCTTCTCTTCTGAAGATGGCACTCCTTCCCCAGTCTGTCCAGCTTCTTTTCTTATCCTGCTTTCCCTCTTTAGGTGCAGTGGGGAACAAGGACAGGAAGCTTTAACCACCTCAGTCCAGGGCAAGGCCTAGCAAAGGAAGATCCTTTTCCTTCTCTGCCCCCTCCACACTTCCCAGCCTTCCAGCTACTTCCTGCTCTATGGTGCTCCCTCTTGTCCCCTCCTTGGAGCTGGGCCCCAGTGTTTCCCCATCTGGTGAGATCATACTGGAGCTGGTGTGGAATAAGGCTAGGCCAAGACTCTCTCCAGCACCAGAGAGCAGGCAGCTGCTCTTGCGAAGTCAGGGGGAGTGATCATCACATCTCCGTCCTAGCTGTTCACAGAGCTATTGGTGGGAGTTGGGCCCCAGGGAGGGACCCTGGGGGCTGGGAAGGGCTTGTTCTGTGCCTTCCCAGCCCCTTTCAGCTGGAGTTCTGAAGCCCTGTGGTGGGGAAGCCCGCACCCTTCCCACACTATCATAGTAACTGGGAATGGGGGCTGGAGAGGGGCACACTGACGAGTGAGTCTCCCTGCAGCCTTCTGACAGGTGGGGAGAGGAAGCAGCACTTAGTCTTCCTCCACCCCGGCTGGGCTGGAGAGCTTGGTGGGGCAGGGAACTCAGCTCTTCAGTGTCTTCTCTGCTTGGGGTAGGTGCTAGGCTGGGAGTTGGGGAGAGACAGGAGCCCAGCCCACCACCACTAGTCTCTGCACTGGGGTGAACAGGGGGGTTCAGCTGTGCCTTGCTCACCTTTGCCCACAGCTGAGGGCAGGCCTGGCTCCCTGTGGCAGGGAGGGAGCTTGCTCCAGCTGCTTGATCACTGTGACACAAAAGCTGGGATCTGCAGGCACGGAGGAGACTGGGGGATGGCACACCCCAAGCAATCCCTGTCCCCATGGGACCTGAGGCCACGGGAGCTGCTTCCCATCCCTTAGTTGGTTTTGAGAGGGCCTGATCATAAAGAGCAAAGGCAAGTTGTGCCCTGTGTCAGCTTGTCAGAGCTAGAAGGAGACATGTATGAGATGGAGATGAGTGAGTGCCTCGCACCCTTGGCTCGGGGCAGTGAAGGTGAGGTGTCTCGGGGCTGGGCACAGCGAGCAGTAGAGGACAAGGGGAAGCAAGGTCTTTATGCTTGGGTTCTGCTGTGTCTTACTTCCCTTTCTGGTCTGTTCAGGGTTTTGTATGGGTTTTTTCTTTGCAGATCTTGTTTGGTTCTTGAATAGACTTGTATATATTTTCAGTGCAAAATTCTGTAAATGGAAAAAACCAAACATTTAAAATGAGACGCCCGGCGCGAAGAATCTGCTGTATTTATGGGAAATAAAGAGTTCTTTCCTGATCCTGTCCCTCTGTGTTTTGACCTAAGGAATGAGTTTCCCCCTCACCTTCTCTGACCTCTGAGGAGCTTTATTGCACCCTGCCCAGGGTCCTTTCCAGCTCAAATCCTGCCCCTACAATCCTGTAAGTCATCCCTCAGTCATCCCTCAGTCAACCCAGGGCTTGGCCTCAATGATTTCCACTCCTGTGAGCAGGGAGCGGAGATGGTGGAATTCCCCCAGCAGTTCTCAATTCCTTTTTCAAGAGCAGTTACTTCCAGGCTGCAAACTGGGTGCTGCCTCCTTCCCTTCCTCGCCACGGAGAGAGGTGGTGGGCAAAAGTCTGTGCCCCACAGCCCATGGGAAGCAGGGCTTGAGCTCACTCCCATGTCCCACATGACTGTTTGCAGCTTCACCAGCGCTGGTAGCAGCACTTCCTCCTCCTCCCCCGGGCTGCCTCTTGGAATCAGCTCTGTGGGGCAGTTTTATTGCAGGAGTGTAAAACTGCAAGCAGCAGCCTACGGCTGAGAGTGGGTCTCCAACCTTGCCTGACCCCCACCTGATGCAGCTGGTGAGGGTCTGGGACAGGTTTTGCTGCATCTTTGCAATAGGTGCTTGAAGTGACCACATTGCCTGTCAGGAGCTGTAGGGATCAGATGTGCTCTGCCACAGGTTTAGAGCAGCCTGGTGTTTTGGGCAGGGAGAGAGGTGCTCCCTCACCCTCTTACCCACTTGCAAACAGCTGCCAGTGCCACTTTGCTATACACTTACTGGAGATGTGACCCTTACCAAGGGAGCACAGCCTAGCAGCCCCCAAATCATTGCTTTTCTGGCTTCAGGGCACAGGTGCAGAGGCCCTTCCACCCCTTTTTCCTTTTCTGCCTACAAGCTGACCGCTTCTCATTTAGGCTCCGTTTGCTACTTCCTTTGCCAGCCATGTAACCCAGCCAACAGCAACCTCTCCACCCTTTTACTGCAGGAGGAGGAAAGTCCTAGCCGCAGGTAGCCAGAAATAAGGCGAGGTTTACATCTCTTAGAGTCAGGACCAAAGGTTGTGGTNAAGTGTGAGCCTCGGTGCAGCTCTGCAGAGAGCAGGCAACATGCAAGCCTGAGAACCGGGAGTTTGTGGTCCCCGTGCAACTGTGCGGGTGCTGCTGTTCTGTGCTGGGCCCAGCCACCCTGCTTGGAGGAGCTCTGCTAACAGAGGGGGAGCCGGGAGGAAGGGGCCTCCCCAGCACACAAAGCAACAGCTGTTGGCCGCAACTTTGAGGTGGTTCCAGAAAGCCTNGCTTTTGCCACAGCAAGGAAGATATGTCACAGAGAAAGAAGATGTAGCACCTGTGACCATGGGGAGGTGCTTGAGGAGCATTAAGAGTTTGATTGACTGGTTAGGGCAGGGTATATAGATCAGACACCCTGTATGAACCACACAGCCAGCTGGCACTGGCACGGGCTGCCCTGCAGCACAGCTGGTGGGTGGGCAAGGCAAGCAGGGGGGAACCACCTCAGCTGAGACAGAGAGCAAGAAAGAGCGTGGGCCCTTCGCCCAGGCTTGGCAGCAGCATGTGCTTGTCCTGCCTTGTTATGTGCATGCTGTAATAATATTTCCCCTTTAAGGCTTGGCTGAAGTTATTTTTACTTGTGGGGTGGTGACAGGAACACAGAACGGAGTAGGAGCCCTGAACTACTCTTACCTGAGCTGCGGTGGAGGAGCAGACAGAGGAGGAAGGAAGCTCTGAAAAAGAGAGGGAGCAACAGAAGGGTGTTCAAGGGAGGGGAAGAGAAAGCAGGCAGGGCATCCCCAGGGAGGGACTAGGGAGGGAACCAGTTGGAGAAACTGAAAAAGGGGGAAGGAGGAAAGAAGAAAGAAGAGGAGCAAGGAGGGAAAGATCCTCAGGGAAAAGCAAAGAGCAAAGCGGCTCCTGGGAGCCAAGGAGCTGCTGGGATCCAATGCCAAGCACTGCTGAAAGGTGCTGAGAAGGTACAGTCAAGCAGAGTGGCTCTTGTGGTCTCCTCCCGGCTCTCAAGATGATGAAAAGACAGTTTAATCGAATGCGGCAGCAGCTGTCTCATCCCAACATCGCCACCCGGTAAGGATTCTTCTGCTACTTGTATCAGAGAGCTGGGAGTGAGTGAGGGGGGTTGTGCTGGGGCAGTACTGACTTCCAAGTGATGGTGGCCTGGGAAAAGGGGAAAGGAGGGAACAACCCTGAGTTCAGAGCATCTCTAGCACAAGGCAAAAGACTGTGACTTTCTGGCACTTATGGGGCAGTGGGAAGGCTGTACTGGTGCTGCTCAGCAGTGACATGATCCCCAAGCCCAACCACCTCTCCCAGGCTCCACAGGTGCTGCATCCACCTGCAAACAGGGCTTTGCCAAGCTTGCCTTCCCCAGGATGTGGGGCAATGGGGAGGGATCCTTCCAGCCACATGGCCTTGGCTGTGTGGTGACCAGAAGGGTGTTAGAAGCTGGGACTTGCCCTCCACACTAGGCCTGGGGTGTCCAGTGGGAGCCAGATGCCCTTCATAGCTCTAGCCAGCCCAGCAGCAGTGGCATCCAAAAACACCCTTTTAGGAGAGGACTGGGAATCCTCAGAGGACCCATGGAGGACTTATAGCTTCACACAAATCTCTCTGTCCCCGTCCTGCATCTGCCGCTTCCTTATTTTTCTCTTTGGCTTTCCAAAGCTCTCCCCTTGCAAAACCCAGAACTGAAATTACAGGGCTGGGCCCTCCCTTCCCAGCCCCCTCACTCCTTCTTTCTTACTGCCACCTCTGCAGGTTCCCCAGCACTAGGTGGCTGAGCAGGACCAACCACATCCTCTGGACCACTGAGGTCCTTCAGCCTGCCCGGCCACTGGGAAGCAGACCCTATATCCTGATGGCCTCTTGATCTTCTTGCGTTCCCCAGAGGAGAACATGATCCCCTTTACCATCCCTCCTCCCCCAAGATTTCTCATCTCCATGTTAGATGAACCTCCCTTTTGCTTCATGCCAGGCAGGCAGCTCATGCAGCCTAACAAAGAGCTCTTCACCTGCTGCGGAGCCTCTTTTCCGTGGGCCACGACCTCATGTGATCTTGGTTGCCTTCAACCAAACCACCCACATTTCCTGCAGCTCCACAGCCTTGTCCCACATTGGCTTTGGTGGGCTGTGAAAGGAGAGAAACATGAACTAGGGGAAAAGCAGCAACAAAGGGAAAGTAAACAGGGTTCCCAGGGCATAGCAATGACAGTGGGCCATTGAAGCAAGTCTTCCTGTATGGGAGGCATCAGGCAAGTGTGCAGGTCATGGTGGCTGGTGGGTTTTGAATTTGCTTTTGAGCAGAATTTTATGCAAACCATAAGTCTACTTTGTCAGATTCACTGCAAACACCTACTGCAAAGCCAAGCAAAAGATGGTTTTGTGTAGGCATTTCTGGATGGGCCGGTATTGGTCTCAGGCTTCAGCTTTGCCGCAAAGATATCCTTGCTCCAGCCCCATAGCCACTGGCTACTGTGGCCTTCAAGATGCACAGATGCACTTTCACCCTGAGACGTGGGCAATCGGGGTCAGCAAACATCCCACTCCTGTTTTGGCCCTGCTTAAACACCCTGTCTCCAGAACCCAGGCCACATCTGGACGTTTTGACTGAAGTGCTCTGAACTGGAAACCCTGTCTGATGGGGTGTTCACCAGCCAGCAAGGTTGGCTGCCTTACCCTGCTCCTGCTGCTCCTGTCCCCACGGGCTCATTTTACCCATAGCCTTGTGTCTGATGGTTCAGGCTATAGTCAGTGTCTCCTGCTCCTGGGAGCCCAAAGAGAGGCAGGTGCGATGCATAAGGACCTGCTTTTCCAAGGAGCTGAGTGGAGATCATCCTCATTTGCTGATAGTACTTTCTCCTTCCTCTGCAGAGCCCAAGAAGCAACTGAGCTCCTGTCAGAAGATTTGCTGCAGGTGAGGTGTAGGCTGGGCTGGCAGGCGTGTGTCTGCTTGTGCCTGGGCGTGGGAACCTGCCCTGCTCCTGTATGCCATTCTTCTTGCCAGCACATCCAAGTCATGGGGTTGGGATCTGTCTGTGTGCTGGAGGGTGATTTCAGGACCATGGCACTAGGGGAATACCAGGCTCCTGCCACCAGAAAGGTATTCCTCAGCTCCTCAAAGGATGAATCCTGTCAAGGTCCCTTTTCTGTGCACCAGGGATGCTCTGGGCTGTGGCAGGATGCTGGGCAGGCCACCCGCACCCAGAGTTAGGGAGTGGGGAGATGACCACGAGGTGTCCATGGTTGATGAAAGGGCTTCCCACCTTTCTGCCCCAGATTGAGCAGAGGATCGAGCCAGCCAAGCGAGCAGCTCACAGTGTGTCCAAGAGGCTCCAAGCCTGCCTGCAGGGGCATTATGGCTCTGAGATGGACAAGCGAGTGGTGAGTAAAGTCCTCCCACCGCAGCCTGTCCTCACCCCTGCTCTGTCCCTCACCAGCAAAGGGAATGCCAGGCCCTTGCTTTGCAATTTTTTCAGTTAGTTGAAGGGTTTGCTCAAACCTATGCCCAGCCCAGGTCCCACTGCCAGCAGCGGCCACCAGCAGCTTGGGGTGAGCAGATCAGGGCAACCCTTTCAACCATCACTAATTTGGGACACTCCTGAAAGAGAGACAGTGTCTTTGTCTTGAACAACCCTTCAAAACCCTTGCTGTCTATGTTCCTTCCCAAACCCCTGTGAACCTGTGGCACCCACGGTGCCCTGTGGTGAGAAGCACCATAGTGTGGCTAGGCACAGTTAGTGTCACCACTTCTCTTTTGAATCCTTGGCTCTGTGCAGAAGAAGCTGCCCTTGATGGCTCTGTCCATGACGATGGCTGAGAGCTTCAAGGAACTGGACACAGAGTCCAGCCTTGGGTAAGTACTAGTGGGAAAAAAGTGGCAGGGTGACCCAAAAGATGCCAGATCCTGGCAGTGCCACTCTTGGCTCAGAGCTCCCATGGCTCGAACCCTCTCCCCAGAGCAAATGCTGCCATTGGAGTGGGAGAGGGGACAGCCAGCACCTTCAGCATCCCATTGCCTAACAGGGCCAGGGGCTGGCTCAGGGTCCCCCATGAGTGTGGGTACAGCAGGGGTGTTGGGTCCAAGAGAGGCACGGCTCCAGCTCACAGTCATTTCATCTCTGTCCCCTCACAGGAAAGCTCTGGAGATGGGCTGCTGTATACAGAGCTTGCTGGCAAAAATCCTGGCTGAGTTTGAGATTGCCCTGGAGCACAACGTGCTGCAGCCGCTCAACAAGCTCAGTGAGGTAGTCCTGGCTGCCCTCCTAGCTCCACCCTCCCATCCCACCACTCCTTCCTGTGTAATTTCCAAGCCTCCTCCGCTCTGGCTACTCTCTCCCCCAGGAGGAGCTACCCATCATCCTGAAGCGCAAGAAGACCCTCCAGAAGCTGATTTCTGACTGGAACACAATCAAGAGCCGGTATGGGGCCCACTGCAGCCTAGGGGGCCAGAGCATACAGAGTACAGTCCCCAGACAGGCTGGGGGAGAGATGAAGGTGACTGCCTTGGGGAGTGAATTTCCAACAGCTCTCTGGGAGCACCCAGCCAGACCTTCTCTGCAGGTGCATCCTTGCTCTGGGCTGAGCTTCTGGTTCCATGGCCCCAGAGAGAAGAATGCCACTCCCAAAGACAGTAAAGTGTGCTGGTGCTGCTTAGTACCACTGAGATCACCCCATTCCAGCTCTTGCCAGTGGTAGCCCATGCCATGCCAGATTTCTTTGGGAGTCTGCACACCTGTCCCGCCCAATGTCACTGGCACTGAGGCCATGAATATGCCTCTTCTCTCCCACCCCAAAGGCTGAACCAGGCTGCCAAGAGCTCCAGTAACAGCACTGGAGCTGGTGCTGGCCCAGGGGCATCTTCTGCTGCCAACAAACTGGAGATCTTAAAGGAAGAGGAGGAAGAGGTGAAAAGGAAGGTGGAACAGTGCAAGGTGAGAATGTCACTTGCTCTCTCTCATGGGGCAGCTCAGGGGCTGCAGACCTGCTCACCACCACCAGTCTTGTCTGAGGTGACCCCACGCTGTGACAAATTGCAGCCAGCCGGCATGTCCTGCCCTCCACAAGCAAACAGGCCCCTCAAGCAGAAATAGTGAGATGCCCCAGGCCCAGAGAAGAAGAAGAGTAAAGGATTCTGCTTTAGAGTGAGGAGCTTATGGAGTTTCCTTGAGCTGGGAACCAGCTGAGCTAGGAACTTCCCTGAGTGGCAGGAAGGTTTCATATCAACTTACTCCTCTTCTGCCCTGTTTCTATGAAAAGCCCAGCACCTTGTCTGACAGAAGTCATGAGCTCACTGGAGTTGAAGATGCAAGGACCTCTTGTCCCTGAGCCACTTCTGCCAGGACCTTGATATCATAGTGCAGGTTGCTGCCTCTACCCAAATGCAAGTAATGGAGGCAAGGAAAAATCCCCACCATACCTAGAGATGCTGTCTAGACAACTCAAAGACCCAATGAAAGAGCTTCATGAAGGTGTCTCCTCTTCCTTGGGTGCCGGGGGGGGATGGAAGATTACCCTTCTCCGTGTCTCCCTTCCCAGGATGAGTATATGGCTGACCTCTACCATTTCTCCACCAAAGAGGACAGCTATGCCACCTACTTCATCAGAGTAAGTCCTCTCTCACACTTCTCCTCAGTCTGTGAATATCTCCTGGGGTATGTCTGAGCCCAGCCTTGTCCCCATCTGCACCAAGTCCCCCATCCAGGGCAAGGTACAGGCTGACGCATCAGTAGCTGCCAATAGCTGGCCTTGCTCCAGGCACTGCAAGTTAATGCCACCACTGGCACCGACTGTTAACAGAGCAGCTTTGTCTCCAATTTACCTTCTATCCCTCACTACAGACAGTCCCATGGTCCCTGGGCAGGTTGCTTTTGCAGCTCCCTCTTTGCCCTGTCTTCGTGAGGGTGCAATGTCCTGGGAATGGGTATCTCTCCAAGAGTTGCTGATGCCAAACTAAGTGCTCTTTGTCTATCCCCTCTCTCTGGCAGCTGCTGGAAATTCAAGCCCAGTACCACCGGCAGTCACTGGAATCTCTGGACTCAGCTCTGGCAGAGCTAAGGGAAAGCCACAGACAGTCAGGTACCCACCACTGGCTCTCCATGCAGCCCAGGGAGGGCAAAGGCCACAACCAAGCCCAGACGCTATGAGTGTGGCCAGGAAGGCTGGAAAAGACATGTTTTCCCTGGCTAACACCTGATGCTGCGTCCCATGTTGGGCTAGTGGGTTCTGATCTGCAGCCTGAGGTGGGCTGGGTATGCTGCCTGGCCTTTCTCTGCCTCTGGTCAGCCAAGTTTGGCTTGGAGTGAGATGTTGCCATGGCCAGATGCTGGCTGGCCCCACTGACATCCTCCTCCCTCTTCCAGAGCCCTCCTTCACTGGCGACACCCCAGTGGCAGGATACTACGGTGTGTCTCTAGAGACGCACCTCAAGACCTTGGGCCGGGAGATTGCGCTGCCCATTGAAGCCTGCGTCATGATGCTGCTGGCCTCTGGCATGAGGGAAGAGGTAGGGAGCGTTCCAGACACCCTCACCACCTTCCCGCCCAAAATGCACCCCTTCCAAACTCAAAATGCATCTCTTCCCTCCTTGCCCCGTCCCCAGGGACTCTTCCGGCTGGCAGCGGGCGCATCAGTGCTGAGGAAGCTGAAGAGCAGCTTGGCCAGCGGCTCCAATGCTCTGGAGGAATTTTACTCAGATCCCCACGCCGTGGCTGGTGGGTGCCAGCGAGGTGGGGCATCGGGACATGATTGGGCAGTCCCTGCCATCTCTCAGCTGCCATCAGCCCCGCCGTTCTCGCTCTCCTTCCAGGCGCACTGAAATCCTACCTGCGTGAGCTGCCCCAGCCTTTGATGACCTTTGAGCTCTATGATGAATGGGTCAAAGTGGCCAGGTGGGTCCAGACATTGGGGTGGAAATGCCTGGCAGGTCTCAGAAATCTCCCAGTCGACACCCCCATCTTTCCCAGCACTTGGAGCAGGGCTGCTCAGCCTTGTTTGCCATGTGGGGAGATACACAGTGCCTCCATGCTTATCTGCCCAATAAAAGCAGGACATCTCCATCCCCAGGTCTATGGTCCACAGAGGATGGCCAACATTGGCCTTCCTCCTTGCTCAATGTGTCCCTCTCTGCCATAGGTAGCAGGCTGAGCTCTCTACTCCTCCTTCTTCTCTCTTGCAGCTTAAAGGACACTGAGAGCCGTGTACAAAGCCTGCAAGAGACCTGCAGCCGCCTGCCCCAGGAAAGCTACAACAATCTGAGGTGTTTTGCCAGAACAGGTCTTCTTCAGCCCCAAGCGATCACAAGGGGTGGCCATTCCCTCCCTGAATCTGTACCTACTATACACTCACCCTCCTTTCACCCCATAGGTATCTGATCAAGTTTTTAGCCAAACTGGCTGAACACCAGGAGGTGAATAAAATGACCCCCAGCAATATCGCCATTGTGCTGGGCCCAAACCTGCTGTGGTCGCAGGAGAACAAAGGGTAAGGCCCATTTTGGAGGGGCAGGAGGCATCTTCCCAGCTGAGGTGCCCTAAGTGCAAATGCCACAAGAAAGGCTGAAACAGCAGCCCTTGGGCTGGCTTGAAGCACCTGCACCTCTTCCATCCTCAAGTCCTATCCCATGTTCCTCAATTGCATGTCCCCTCACCAGGCATGTGTCCTCTTAGCCAGTCTGCAAAGTAGCAGAGGAAAGGACTGAGACCTGATGCACTCATGACATTGGCCTCCAACACCAAACCAGAGTGCCCAAGATAGGGGAACTCCTACCCTGCCATTCCCCTCAAGCTCTGACCCCTCTGGAATGAATGCCAAAAGCACATTGGGATTAATGGTCCACAAAACCCTTTTCTGATTCCTCCCCCATCCCTGTCTCTCAGAGACCCCATGCAGCTGGACTTGGCCTCAGTCTCCTCCATCCAGGTCGTGGTGGAAGCTCTCATCCAGAACGTGGACACCCTCTTCCCTGGAGGTAGGGCCAGGGTGTCACTTGGTGGAATGCAGCACAGTGTGAAGGGGAGAGGAAGGGCAAGGAACACTCGTCTATCACCAGGAGAAGGGAAGGAGGAGAATGCTCTGACTCCCTGCCATGGGGTCATTGTTCTGGGTGGTGAGTGCTTCCTCACAGGGTCTCTTCCCTTCACACAGAGGTAGATTTCAATGTCTCGGGATTGTTCACACTGCCTGCAAATAGTGGACTTAGCAAGGCTGCCCCAGTGGAGGAGCTGACCCCTGAGCCCCCTTCAACCATCACCCCAACCCTTCTGGATGGAGAAGCGTAAGTCTGGCGGGAGCTAGCAGCTCTGGCTGTCCCAGCTTTCCCTATGTTCTCCCCCCATCCCACCCCATGTCAGGTGGATGGCTGGCCTTGGGGCCAGGACCACGATGCCCATCCAAAGCCTGATTTGTCCCATTCTCTGTGCAGCACGTCGAGAGGCCCCGAGGCCAGGTCCCAGTTGGCATCCCCGGCACTGACTAAGCCATCTACTGAAGCTGCAGGGCCACCAGCTCAAATGATGACTGATGATACCACTCACAAAGGTTAGAGTGCCCCAGATGCCACAGTGCTTGGGAAATTACATCCCTGAATGCCACCTCCTGTGGTTTAGCCTTCATCCTGCTATTCCCTGCAAAGAAGGGCACTGGGGATGTCCCTGTCACGTAATAGTTCTGCCCAGGGCAGCATGGCCAGTAGCCAGCCAAGGTGGGACCATGGGATGGAAAATGTATGTCTTCCAGTGTTGGGTTGAACAAGCTCCTGGCTCCTTGTGAGGGGAAGAGGAGAAAGCCCTCAAAAGCTGGTGTGCATTTGGGTCTCCAGTATGGGAGCTGGGCAAGGAGCAGTTTGTTCATCTGTCTGCCCACAGTCTCCCCGCCTGACTCCTGGCTGGCATCATAGCCTGCTCCACCCTGTGGAGACACACTGGCGCAGGGTACCCCAGCCCACCCCAGCTTCTTTTTCAGGCAAGCGCCCAGCTCCAACCCGACCCATGATGCCACCACCGCCTGTGGCCCAGCCCCGGAGCGCAGCTGGCAGCCCCAAAGCCCTGCCACGACGAATGGTGCCCAACCGAGCCCCCTCCATCCCACCACCACTCCCCCCCCAGCCAGCACCTCGTCACAGGCAAGATGACCCACCATCCCCCAAGCCTTCCACTGGTGAGGCCAACACAGAGGCTGCCACGGACTGTGTCCCAGGAACCACAGATGATGGGCAACCTCTGCCTGTGGGAGTAAGGAGCCACTTGGCCACATCAGCCCCAGCAGGACAACCCACGGAGAACTGAGCAGGATGAGGGGTGTGGGGGCATCACAGGCTGGGGAGACAGGGTCTGGCACCCCTCTAGAAACCCAGCAGGCACTGTGGAAATTCCAAGGTGGCCTGAAGGACAGCACCTCCTGCTTTCCAATGTTGCTCCCTCAGCTCACATCACCTGGCATGCTCTGCCTGCCTCCCCTCCCTCTCCCATCTGCACCTCCCCACACCACCAGGCCCCCGCCAGGACATGGCCACCACGGAGGGCCCAGCTCCCTGCCCAGATCCCTCATCACAGGCCCAGGCACTGCCTGCAGCTTTTGGGCCAGCACAGGCAGCTTGGTCCCATGGGACCATCTGCTGATGCTCAGCCGTTATCCCAGCCCCATTTTGCCTTAAAACGCATTGCCCTGGGAACACACAGATGGATATATATAAATACAGTTATATATGCGTGTGTATATATACTCAGAGCCTGAGTGATCTGTGAGCGTTCAGCTGGAAAAGAGAAGGTTCACAGCGACTTCACCACCCTCTACAGCAACCTGAATGAAGGTTGTAGCCCGGTGAGTGTTGCCCTCTTCTCCCAGGTAACTAGTGACAGGACAAGAGGACGTGGCCTCAAGCTGTGCCAGGGGAGGTTCAGGTGGGACGTTAGGGGGAATTTCTTCAACGAAAGGGTGAGTAGACGTTGGAATGAGCTGCCCAGGAAAATGGTCACCGTCCCAGGAGGTGTTTAAGGCAAGACTGGGCGTGGCACTGGGTTCCGCGCTCTAGTTGACATGGTGGTGTTTGGTCACGGGTTGGACTCGATGATCTCAGAAGTTTTTTCCGGCCTAACTGATTCTGAGATATTTTGCCAGTATTTGAGGAGCTGGTGCCGAAGCCGCAGGCAGGCGTGGGCAGGCGGGGAGGTACGGGGGGCACGGCTGGGCCCCGGGCCGGGAGGGCGCAGGAGC
>VXBA01001095.1:62118-119575 GCA_013399895.1 Serilophus lunatus | reverse complement strand
ACGGGAGCGGGGCCGGCCGCGTCTTCGTGCTGGGCGGCGAGGGGCTGCGCGGCGAGGTGCGCGACGCCGGGCTGCGCCTGGCGGGCGAGGGCGAGCCGGCCCCGGGCGAGCCGGTGCGCGCCGTCCTGGTGGGCTACGACGACCAGTTCACCTTCGCCAAGCTGGCGCAGGCCTGCGGCTACCTGCGCGACCCGCAGTGCCTGCTGGTGGCCACCGACCCCGACCCCTGGCACCCGCTCAGCGACGGCCAGCGCACCCCTGGTGAGCCCCGCGCCCCGTCCCGTGCCGGCCCGGGGGGAAGGGGCTGGTGGCAAGTGGGGTTCGCCGTCCCAGGCCCGGGCGAGGCGGTTCCCTGAGCGTGAGGACCGGCGGGGCTGCCCTGGTGCGTCCCTGGCAGCTCCTGGAGCCGTGCTGCCAGCATTCCGCTCGCCTTTGGCTCGGGCGGGACCAGGGGTGCTGAGCTGCCCGCGGCTACTGTTTTTTTTCTCCTCCTTCCCTCCCTGCAGGGACCGGCAGCCTCACAGCCGCCGTGGAAACTGCTTCGGGCCGCAAGGCGCTGGTGGTGGGGAAGCCCAACACGTACATGTTCGATTGCATCGTGGAGCGTTTCGGCGTTGACCCGTCCCGCACCCTTATGGTGGGAGACCGCCTGGAGACAGATATCCTCTTCGGCAAGAACTGCGGCCTCGCCACCATTCTCACCCTGACGGGTGTTTCCCGCCTGGAAGAGGCGCAGGCCTACATGGCCAGCGACAGCGCCGCTGCCAAGGATCTGGTGCCCAATTACTATGTGGACAGTATTGCAGACTTGATACCAGGCCTGGATGAGTAGCAGGGTGTGGGTGTGAGGGCAGAGGGCTTAGGTTGCCCTTCCCAGATCTCCCATCTGTTCCCATTTCTCTCTCACTGCCCTATTCCCTCAGTTCTGGGTTTCTTCACATTCTAACGCCCTTCTTTGGGAGGCACACGGGAGGGGCGTTGGCAGGAGGAGGCAGGTTTCCAGTTGTCTCCTTTCTGCTGAGAGCTATCCGTGGTGGACAGACTCCTTCTCTCCCTCACTGCCAGCTGCCAGTGTCTCTGAAGGAGAGCTGGAGGCCCTGAGGCTGACAGGGGGATCCAGTCAGTGTGTCTGTGTGGCCTCTCTCCCTGCAGGAGTTAGGGACTGGCTGTCTTAGTATTATTTTTCCCTTGGATAACCAGTGGAGGCCTTTTACTGCTGTCCTTTGCCTCATAACACTTGACTTCTGAGCTGCATCCCTGCAGTCCTTTTGGTAACCCCCTTGTCAGGGGACTGGCTGGCATTATCACCCACCTGGTCTCCTTCAGTGCCAGGGCATGTGGAAGGAGTGTGCCAGAGCTCTGGAGTGATGAAGGAGGGCATCTCTGCCGCCCACAAATGAAAGGGAGCATTGCCTCGTCTCCTCTCCCCCACTCCTTAGAGATGTTTCCCCACCACCCCCCTGCCCTCACTCAGTTAATTACCATGCCAGTGTCTATCTGAAGGACAGAAGAGACTGGTCTGAGGGGGTTTTTGTGCCAAACAGACAAGCTGTGACCGTTCACAGTGGGTCTGTGGTTGTACCTTGTTTTCAAGCACCCTTTTTGAAGGGGCTTGTGAGGGATAGAGGGCTCCTAGATCATGACAACACGGTACTTGTGAACTGTATGACTCCCTGATTCCCCCTTCTCAGTTGGATTGTGCCATAGTACAGTGAGAGAAAAAGCTGATGGGGATCTGTGCTCCAGCTGCTGGTGTGCAGGTGAGATGGTGATGGCGTTGTCACTGCTGTGAATGTGTCACAGTCCTTGAAGTCATTCCTTGCTGCTTTGTCTTTATACATTTTTTAATTTCTGAATTAATTTTATTCAAACTTATTTATTGTTCGATTATTGTATTATTTGTATAAAGTATGCTGACTGGTTGCACCAAGGGGACAGGAGGCAGTGCCTTTGGGCCTCCCATACTGTCCATGTCCCATGTTGATGTTCTTACACTCACCGTGTCTCTGTATATAATAAAGTGTGAGCGTAGGCTGGAAATGGCCTTCTTTTTTTCCATGTGGTCTCATCAAAGTGAAACTGCCTGAGGTATCTTTGAGCCCTTAAAGATGAGGGACATGGCAAGACCTTTCCTCACTCAGGGGGGTGCTGCTGGGTAGACAAGAAGGGTGGACAATGTCTTGTGGACAATGTCTTTAAGCTGCTGTTTGCTGCTGTCTCCCTGGTGTCTCAGAAGTGTGGTGGAGGGTGGAGGTGGCTGGTGGGGCTGTGGCGTAGGGCGAGGGGGGAATTGGAGCAGAGAGCGATGCGACCCTGCCTTTGCATTTCACAGCGTGGGTGATTCATTCCTGGGGAACAGTGACTTCTTGTGCTGCCCACTGCTAGCCAGGGGAATCCCAGGTGGATGATCCGTGTGGCCCTGCACAGCAGCAGCATCAAGCCCTGCTAGGGTAAGGGGTGAGGTGCCACCTCTGTCTCCTGCCTATAGCTTGCAGGGGGCTGGGAACTGCCCAGGTAAGGTTTTGCTGTGATCCTTCTTGACTGTGCTAAGCTTTAAGTGACAGGGAGGTGGCTGTACCCATACCCCTGGGATAATCTTCATTGGGGTGTAGCTTACCATGCCCTGCATCCCCTTACTGGGTTCGGCTCTAGTCCCAGCCTGGAGGGCTGGGATAAGAGGATTGGATAAGAAGAGCTGGGAATCATTCAAATGTACTTTGCCTCCTTTACCCAAGGGAGCCAAATTCCTTCCCCTTGTCTGTCAGACCCCTTTAACTGCTGTCGACAGTAACCAAGCATCACATCTCCCACTTGAGAGATCAGCTGTTCAGGTCAATAATAATTGTTCTTGGTGTAAGTTAGTGTGGTGTCAGCTCATTTGATTGACCTGGATGCAACTTATTGTCCCTCGGATAATTCCAGGCGCCGAGTACCTGTTTCAGGGGGGTTTTTCCTCCCTCCAAAATAACTTAGGAAACAGCCTTCCAAAATAAAAGATCCAAAGAGCTTCTAAAGACTGTCTGTCAACATAATCAGTCCTCTTTTATATATGCCCATCTCTCTCTTTTGTCCTGTCTCCAATTAGACTGCCAGAGGACTGGAACTCCCTTAATGAGCTCTTGACCAACACTTGCATCATTAAGCAGAGCAAAATTGAGATCTAATGTGTCTGGTGACTTGAGCTGCCAATCTAGAGATATCCAAACCCTGATTTTATTTTTCAGAGCTGAAAATTGGAGTGCTGTTCTTGTGTCTTGAAGCCACAGCTGGGAATGCTTAGTACACTTGGAATGGCGAGACTGCAGAGTAGGTTTTCTTTTTCATGTGACTGAAAACAGAGCTCAGCAGAGGTGATGGCTGATCCCTCTCTTTTGTGACCATATATCTTCTTTTTATCTCGTGCATCTCTCCATGAAAGCTTTGCTATGGAGCAGAGGTGGACTCAAAGCAGAAGGGGAACAGGTTTACCTGTCCTTCCCTTGGTTCTTCATGCAGGGGAGGGCGCCAGGAAGAGGTGACCTCTGTCCTCCCTATATATCCACAGGGCTGCTTCTTTGGATGGGGATGCAGCAGCACTATAGGTGCCCATCAGGTCTGCAGGGCTTTATTTTTATGTGGCTTCACCCTGCTACTGTCACTGCTGCATGCAATGAATGTGACTGTGAGCAGGTCTTATCAGAAGACTGGACTGGAAGGGCTCCTGAGGGACAATGAGGTCTCCAAACCCATCAAACGTGCACTCAACCACTGACAATAACGCGTCTGTGATCCTCATGGGGAGTCAGGTCTTTGTTCTCTCTGGGGTAGTTCGAGTGGGACTGCAGAGCTCATCTGCTGTTGAAATTAAAACAAGTGATGGCTCCTTCCTGGTAGGCCGATTGCTTCTTGTCTAACCCACTCCTTTTTGGGTTGAGGAAGCAGTGCAGTTGCCTGGGAGCACAGGGCTCTGAAGAGTAGAGCTGCGGCAGCACATGGGAGGGTAGAGTGGATGGGAAGGCCAGCTTGGTGTAGTGTAGGGAAGAACATTTATTTTCTCATCTTCGGAAAACTGCATTGTCCTTTCCTGCTGTGCAACAGAGACAACACCCAGCCGGGTGGTACTCATTCCATTACCCCAAGAATCTCCTATCCTTCATCTGTAAGTGCAGTTACTGTGGCAACCGCTGGCTGGCTGATGTAAGCAGCAACCTGCTGAGCATCACTTGCTCGGGGCAAAGCTTCAGTCTCTTAGTCATCTTTGTGCCCCTTCTCTGGATTCTCTCCAATATGTCCCTGTACTCGCTTTGTCGGGAGGCCAGAATTGGACCAGCACTCCAGGTGTGATGTCACTAGTGCTGAGTAGAGGGGAAGGATCACCTCCCTTCATCTGCTGGGAATATTCCTCCTAATGCAGCCCAAGATACTGCTAGCATTCTTTGCTGCAAGGGCACATTGCTGGTTCATGTCCAACAGGATCTCAGGACCTTTTCCAGCTGGGTGGTCCCCAGTATTTACTGATGCCGGGGGTTGTTATTCCTTCCCAGGTACAGGTCTTTGAACTTCTCCTCACTGAACTTCATGAGATTCCTGTCAGCCTGTTTCTTCAGCCTGTCAAGGTCCCTCCTGAGGGACACAACCCTCTGGGGTATCAGCTGCTCTTCCCAGTTTTGTGTCACCAGCAAACTTGCTGAGAGTACACTCTGCCTCATCATCCAGTTAATTGATGGAGGTGTTAAACAGAATCAGACCCAGTATTGACCCCTGGGGAACACCCATAACTACTGGCCTCCAGCTAGACTTTTTGCCACTGATCAGCATGCCCTGGGCCCAACTGATCACACAGTTTTCAGTCCACTATTTCATCACCCAGCCCATACATTCATTTGCTGCTTAAGGAGGGTTTTTATGGAAGACAGTGCTAAAGGCCTTACTGAAGTCAGGACAGATGTCCACTGCTCTTCTCTTATCAACCAAGCCGGCCATTTCATCATAAAAGATTATCAAGTTGGCCAAGTGACTGACATTTCAGGAATACAACAAATGAGCTCAAAGATATTAATCAGTGAATAGATGCCTTTAATATGAGGAACTAATGATCATCCTGGCTGGGAAGCTGTGAGTGTTCAGGCACATGACGTGGTAATAGAACTGGGAGGATCTAGAAGGTGTTGGGACCGGCAGGACAGAGAAGGATTTTTTTGCATGGGAAAGTGCCTCCAAGACAGGATCATGATCCTAGGAACTCACTCGATACTTGCCCAACCTGATGTGAGAGTTCCCCCTTTCCCAAGGCAGGCAGTTCTGGCGCCACCCTGTCCTGCAGCAGCTGGAACAGGGAAGAAGAGGAGGAGGAGAAAGGGAGGAACAGCAGGCTGCTACTGCCTGCCCTGGGGAAGCTGGCAGCACTTGTTCTTCCTGCAGCAGCAACGCAGCACAGATCCCTTCTCCTACTCCTTACTCAAGGCATTGTCCCCTTTACTCCATAATATGGGCTTTCAGGTTCCCCTTTGCCACCCCTCTATCCTTGTCCCTTTTTTTGCTTCCTTACTGCTGCCTCGTTTGTTCTATGGACTCTGACCCCAGCAACTCACCAGGCTGTTCAGGAGAGTTACATGGCTACACACACCAAGGAATTGCTGCTGTGCGGTTGGACTCTTCCTGGGAATTGTGTGCAGACAATGTACTGGAAGTGCCCCTGCCAGACAAGCTGTTTTGGTGCTTCTTATAATCCCCTGAACAGCTGAACTTGCTGAGAGCAATTTAAAAGTTGGTGGGGTCCTTAATGTTTTTTGAGTTATAGTGGTTTTTATAGCTTCAGTGTACCATCACAGCAAAGCGCTGCTAGCTCTGTAAGCCTCCAGCACAGAGGCAAAGGGGACATGATGCCAGAAACTTTCCCAGATCACAGGGCAGCTGCCTGTGGCAATCCAGGTTGTTCTGCCTTGTGATTTAGCCTGCTAGATGTGCAGCTCCAGCAACTAGCAGTTTCCAGTCTCTATAGGATATTGCTGAGCACTGAGATGCTCTCTTCGCACATTAGGGGTGAGAGAAATCTGTCCTTTAAATGGACATGGTTGTCCATCAGGTCACTCAAAGCCCTTTGCCAGCCTTTCTGCTCACGAGCCCTTGCTGAACCTCTAGCCTGGCTCCCACAAGAGCTGCACAGAAAGTCGTACCTGGGTAAAGTTTGGAGTAGGAATTGATACCATACTCGACCTTTTTCAAGCAACCTGAAGCAACCCAAATACACTTTTCTGTTTCCTCCAGGCACATTCTGCTGTTGTACTACAGCTGCCTGTAGTTTATCCCCATAGCACGGAAACCAGGGGAAATTGAATCTTTGTGGGCTGCAGGTGAGAGATTTCCCACCTTCCAGAAAAACTTGATTGTGGCCCTGCCAAGGTGCCCTATCTTCATTAAACAGGTGTTCCTGACTTGATGTCCCTCTCTGGCCTAATGCTTGGAGACTACTGATTAGGCTAACTTTGGGCAGAGCCTAGGAGTGTAGGAGTGGCACAGAGCAGTGCCAATCCCTATTTGTGCACTTGCCAGGTTTGGGAGTGGAGGTGTGAAGATTGGCAATATACTGTTGTTCAGCAGTCCTGTATGGCTAGAGGACCATGTGCCTGCCACAGTCTTGGTAACCTGGAGATTAACATGTCTCATGAGATGAGGTGGCCATACTCCTTCAGCGGAGAGCATAGGCTGTCTTTAGGTTGAACTTCACAGTGCTCGCTGCCTTGCAATCCATCACAGCCTCATTAGTTGCCTTCCCACAAAAATTTCAGGGGTGAAAGGGCCTATGTTACTGAGCAATCCTATGCAGTGTTTGACTCCTGTTCAGCCACAAGCAACTCTGAATACCCTTGAGCCAATGTTGCTGGAAATCTACCTGTTGGTGCAGGTTTCTGAGCTGCTTTCTTGTCAGTTATGTGTTCAAGCTGCCTGATATTAACAATTCTTAGGAGAACTCTCTACATAAGTAGTCTTCCTCTTGGTCACTTGTCACTTGCTGATGGCCCAGCAGCAGCAGAACAACCCTACCTAGTGGAGCATACCTGATCTTCAGGTCAATCCAGGGTGGCTGGTCATTGCAGGTAGCACATGGTCCTGGGCAGCACATCTCTTAAGTGTCAGGATCTGAGGCAGACCTCATGGTACTGCTTGCTGATGAGATACAAAACTCTGCCATTACTCCTTTGTGTGTGTATTGTAAGCTTTCTAGAACAACATCTCCAGGAATGAGACACAAACAGCAGCAGGAAGATCTGTCTGATCCCTACAGTGACTTAGGAAGAGATACAACTACCTGGAAAAGGAGTATGTGAGTTACCCTGGGATTTCTTCAGCAGAAAACCTCCAAGCTTAGAACATGGAGGTATCCTGTGTAATATCCATATTTCTTCCTCTGGCCCTGGCAATGTTCTACAACACAGAAAAGCAAGATACCTGTAAAGGATCATCCTTTTCTGTTCCTTGTCTCTTTAACTTGGATGTTGTGCCAGATGCAATAAGAAAACTAAAGAACTCTAGTAAGGCATCTGTCTAGGATCTCATTCTCCCATCCCCTAGACTATTGTTCTTTGGACTGAAAATAAATCTAGAAGTAGGAGACTCCTGTATTGTGTTCCCACTATGCTGGCTGGAGAGAACTGACATCAGATTTTTCTTTTGTTTCATAATTTTCATGTCAAATGTTCTCTTTCCTTTTTCTTTTCTGTTACAACTATCAGGGGCTCCATGACCTGACAGTTCCTTGTATAAAAGAGTGTGAGCTGTGCATCCCTGCCACCATCCAACCCACCAAGACTAGCTATTATCCTGTCCTTTAACAATCAGATGGGTAATACCAAGAGAGAAAAAAATACAACTGAATAGAAAGAGATGCAGGTGAAATTGCTTTCCAGCAAGACCACACTTTCACTGTTGCCTCAGCTTACTGCCTGTTGGTCTGTCTCAGTAGGAGGGAAGGAGTGGGAGGTTCCACATCAGAATTTCTTCATAGATCTGTAAACCCAAAACAAGCTGGTGCTGCAAAACCCACAGTTATTTTCACATCAGTCTGATGCTCAGCAACAGGAATGCTTTCGTGGCAAGAAAGGAGGCTGTGACAGGCAGGAGTGAACAGCTGAAGGCTGGAGACCAGAATGGGATGGTGTGAGGTGTCATCCTGGCTGATGTGAGCTCACTCACAGAAATAAGGGTTGATAAATGGCAACTGGTTGGCAAAAGAGTGAAATCCTGTCCCTTTTCACATTTGAAACTTGCATTCCTCCAAGCTGTTAAACAAGCCCCTTTCCCAAGAGCCAAAAAGCTGGATTTATAACCACAGATAATTTTGGCTGTATTTTGAGTGTCAGCTTTTTTTGCTAGATGTTGACACTGCGGGGCCCCTAACTACTGCTGACCTCCTGAGTGCATCCAGCAATCCTGCAGCTACAGCTTTCTGCTCCAGAGCTGTTTCTCATCACTGCTCATCCTCACTTTGCCCTACAGTTCCAGTCAGCAGTGACTTGGTCACGCAAGCATCTCTGCACAGGAGAATCTGGTTGCTGGCAAGCACAAGGCTGTGGCCTGGAGAGCAAATGGCACACAATGTGGCCAACAGCCCTGCAGTCTGCATTCAAGTCACGGCTCTCTTTTGTGCATGTTTAATCAGCTCCTTCTGTGTCTGGAATCTTCTTTCACACTTCCAGTTGTTCTCAGTGGGACCATGCCCTCTACCTATGCTCTATAGTTTCCATGCTGTAGATGTATGTTTTCCAGTCTGCACATCGTCCTCCCTTCAACAGTTGTCTTACACAGTTCTTCATCATCTCCTGATGAATGTCTGACACCCTGCTTTGCTGCTTTACTTGCTGCTTCATCAGCTGCACCACTACAAGAGTCGCATTTTCCTTTTTCCAGAATCGTAGCACATTCTTTTTCCCTTTCCAAGTCAAAGTGAAGGAAGACCTAATCTCTTTAGGCACTACTGTAAAGCTCTTAGCAGTAATTTCAGGTTTCTAAATCTATGAATGAGACCTGAAGTCTGGAGCAGCAGGATGGGGAAAACAGCCATCCACAATGAGCTATCTGCAGTCCCTTCTGAGGGGTGCAGCAATCCCCAGTCCATTTCCACACTCACATGGAATGCAGTTGTTGATCCAGGCTGTGTGAGCAGCCAGATTGCGTGGCACAGCCGCGTAGTGCCTCTTCTCCTCCGCAGCTACACAGGGCTGGCCAGGCAGGGGCAATGAGAGCATCTGGGACTATGGTTTTGGGGTGCTGGGAAGCTGCACAAATGCAACCTTGACAAAGCAATGCCAGCCTTCACCCTCATCCCAGCTCATTCACTGGTGCCTGGCTGGTTTGCCCTCAAGGGGTGATGTTTCAACAGCAGGAGGACACAGACATTCAGCCAGAGCAGTGCAGTTGCCACATGAGTGAGGTTGCCACCACAGCGTGCCCAGCCATCCCAGCCCTGGGAGATCCAGAGCTGTGGTCAGAAGTCCCACAGGCACAGCTTGCAGTGAAGTTGGGCTTGGCACCCTGGTGCAATATGGAGAGGGAGCTGAAACACGTTGGCTGGGCAAAGGCTTGCTGAGGAGCTGGGGCCTGTTGGTGCTTATCCTGCTTGCACACAGAGGAGAACAGGGACTGGGTCTACCCACAGCCAGGGTGGCATTGGGATGCCACCAGCAGCGGGAGCCAGGAGAGCCACCAGCACGAGGTATGAGTGAGAGGCAGGTTTTCCTCCAGGCACTCAGTTTTTCTGTGATAATAGTGTGCCAGCGCTCTGCAAAATATCCAGTCAAAGTTGCTCTGAGGGTTGATGAGGGGGACTCAGAGCTGGGAAGAGTGCTATGGCTACTGGAAAGGAGTGGCAGGTGTTGGCACACCCTGAGCATCCTACTCCATCGCAGGTGGACGCAGGAGCACTGCAATATGGTAATCCCCTGGAGAGGAGATGCCTTGAGAAGTCTCAGGATCCCTCTTCTCCTCCTAAAGATTGCTCATCCACCATCCTCTCTCCCCGTGACCAGGTCATGTCTGACTCTGCCTCTTGTGTCACATGCCTAAGCCTGCATTCCCAACAGCTCTGCTGGTGCTGCTGAGAGCTGGTCTATGCCATTACAGTGCTGAGTGATCCTCCTCAGCAGGTATCATGGTGTTTCCAGACCTGTGCACACACAACCCAGAAGACAGAATAATACTGTATTAAAAAAGAAAGTAAGGAACAAAAGCAGTGCATTTCACGTTTCAGCCTCTTGGAGGGACCAAAGAGTATCCTGTCTTTAGAAATACCACAGAAAGTAAAAAAAAAAAACAACCTAAAAAAAATAAAAAGCTCAGCTATGAAACACAACACATCCTGCTTTCTGTCCACTGCAGTTGCCTCCACCCTGGCACAGTTCTGGGGCACTGCATGGCTGGGCTAAGCCACCCTTCCTGGGCATTCAACAAAAGGAGGCCCTGAATACACAGAGGTGTTGTTCTGCCTTTGGCAGATCTGTACCAGACCGAACAAAAAAAGGAATCAAATTTTTCTGAGCCATATTGGAGTCTCCCCTGAAAAAGGGAGAGCAATGCCAAGCAAATTAGGCCATTCCATCTCCAGCAGCTCTCACCCTCTGCCCAGAGGGCGCTCCTGGCTCATTATTCACCAAGAGCCTGCCTTCCTTAGAGTGTCCTGCTTCTCACGCAGACTATCACTCTGAGATAACAGTCACCCTCCTGCCTGAAAACGGGATGGTCAGCTTGCAACACGGCCAAGCATTCTCACCCATTTCTGTTTAGGAATAACAGCGCAGAGCCCAGCATCTCACTTTCACGCTGAGGGGTAAAATCACCTGTCCCCCAACCAAGCTAAGACACAGCCACATGCTGAGCACAGCCTAGCCTTTCTGCAGTGGGAAAGCAAGTTTTCCAAAAGGGAAATGACAACTTGATGGGGAGCTGCTCAGCATCCAGGGTCAGTCCTCAAGTGTTCCCCAGGCAGCTACAGCACACCAGCTTTCATCAGTCATACTCTTCACTTAGGTTGCACGCTTTCAAGAGGTTGAGCCCAGCATTTTTGAGGCTAGCCTGTCCCAAACCACAGCAACCCTGTGATCCCCAAGGATGTGTATGTATGTGGGGGGGTTAGATTTCCTCCAGCAGGGCTGCTCCAGCTGGCCCAGTGCCCTGGGCTTTACCATAGAGCTGGACAAACACATTTTGGGAGTACCCTTGTTCAACTAGGGGCTTATTATTAGGTTGGAAGGAGGAGGCCCTGATTTTGTCCCCATATTCCTCCGCCCTTTCTCTCCTGGGCTAATTGAGACTTCCCTTTGTCCTCCATTCCTGTGTCTCAAAACATGGGGTGTGATGGCATCTCACAATTAGTTATTGTTCTTTGGAGAGATAAAGTCTTTCTGCAAGCCATCTCCTTCACAATATAGGGCTTCACATGCCTTACAGGCATGGCAGCCCACCCTCTAACCTTCATCCCAAATCCCTTTATGTGCCCAAGAGGCCAGGGGGGCTTTTGGATCAGATGGTCAGAGACGTCTGGTAGCTTCTCCTCCAGCCTCCCATGGCCCTAAACAGCTGCATCCAGCCTGACTAAGTGGTTGCAGCAACCTGGCCTGACTCTCCCACCAGCCAAGGGTTTCACAGCCCAAAGCTTTTCCAACCATGCATTGCAAGGAGCGAACCAGTCACAGCCCAAATCCTGACCTTGCACAGACCACAATACGTGCAGGGCCCAGGAGCAGCAATTTCCTGTTCCCAAAGGACAGAGCTGCCCCAAATCAAGAATGACTGCTGTTGGTTCCTATCCCCTTGGCCTCTTGCACATTCGTGAATCCTTTAACAGCTTGCAGTACCTAAAGATCCTATCAGTCAAGGCTATTGAAAGCTCATAGGACTTCTCTGGCTGATCTTGGGAACATGAGGAGGTGTTTTTCAGGAAGTCTCAGCTTGATGGATATTGCACAATGCAAGAGATGAAGTCTGGTGTTCAGTGAGACTGGATCCCTCTAGCATGGTTCTTTGGCCTTCCAATGGGCTGCCCCAGATATCTGGAAGTGAACATCAGTCCCGGGCTCTCTGCTCTTTTCCTTTTGATTCAGCTCCAGGGCTGTGCTTGAAGGATCTCAGCAGCAAGGACAGATGGCGGGTCCTGCCTTGGAGGGTCCTTACCTGGAGGTCAACCTGCTCCCTTGCCCTAAGAGGTAACCTGCAGGTAGGTAGTAAACCCGAGGCAGAGGGATAGGGAACAGGTAGCACAGAACATGTGGCTAGGCAGCCTGGCATCATGGTGGGAGGCTCAGCCTCAATGACAATGACGAGATAATGTTGGCACTGGTGTGACAAGCTCCCAGCACAGCCAGGTAGCAGAAGGAGATGAGGGTGCAGCAGCAGAGATCTTGCATGAGCCCCTTCTCCTTCCCAACTCACCAACCATGTCACCAGGTTGCTGCATGGCTCAGTCTGTGAAGAGGTTGTAGCAAGGCTCAGCAGTGGGTGTTTTGACCAGAGAGATTTCTGGAAGGTGCCAGGTGCTGTATGTGGTTTCACTGCCACGTGTGGGGTCTGAGCAGGACTGGTGTATGGAAAAAAAGAGGATAGCGATGAAGCAATGGTGAGCTTGAAGGAAGGCCAACTGAGACACCTGAGAAACAAAGCAAGTAATAAAATCCTGGAGAAAAACACTGCTCCGCACCCAGCCGAGCTCACTCTTGGAGCTGCCAAAAAGGCATCCTTGGTAACCCGTCATAAAATGCAGGGAGAGACTTCCCAGGGAGGAAAGGTTTTACCTGTTAAGCAAGTTCATGAGTACCCTCACCCACCAGCTGGGAGTGTTGAGCATGGCAGGCAGTCCTGCTGCAGCCTTCAGCACAGCAGGAGGAGGAGGAGGAGGAGAGGGGGAAACACAGCCCTGTTTCCTCTGTGGCACCCAAAACAAGAGACTGACTTGGCCAATATGAGAGGAGACCAATCCCCAGGGAATGTGGGGTGGGCTCCTGGGCCAAGTGGGGTAACCTCCTATTATCAGTGGAGAGCCAGCTCAAGAAGACTGAATGCCTTTGCAGGCTTTGGCAGGTTGCTTGTGTTTTTTGACCGCCCTCCTCAGATCCAAACCCTCATGGCTGGTGAAGCAGTTCTGTCCACCCATAGGACTGTCCCCCTGGAGCCCGACCCCACCGGACCTGATGGGTCCTTCTCTCAACCACTTCTTTGCCTCTGCACCACACATCCCTGCTCATGGGCACAGGTCCTCATGGACTTGCTCAGCAGGTAAAACATCCCCAGTCTACAAAGCTGAGCTCACTCCCCCAGGGAAGACAAATAAAGCACCATGTGGGGCAGGGTCCCTTTCTTCTCTGCTATTTTTCCTTCCCTTTCCCCCAAATAAACAGGCCACCACAAAGAGAAACAAATACTTTTGTTTTCCAGGCGGGAAGGACTGTCAGAATGGCATGTCTTCCTGCATCTTGTTAGGGGTTAGATAAGTCCCCGGGAGCCACAGGGAGCTCAGTCACACAGCACAAGTCCTTGCTGACAGTGCTATTGTTAAGAAGGGGTGCATTGCGGGAGGGCTGGGGCTTTTGCCCCCTGCTTGCTTCTCTCCAAGAAAATCACAGCCTGCTTTCCCAGAGAGACTTCCCTCCCTGACAGCTCTTACCCTGAGCAGACAGCAATTTGTCATTAGCTAAGGGGTGTGGAGAGAGGCCTTAGTTTCTAGTCCTCTCCATGTGCCCCTGGGCTGGCAGGCACTCCATGGGGTCACAAAACTCTAAAGAAATGGCCTTCTCTTGGGGCTGCATAGCACCGAGTTCATGCCGCTCCAACCCAACTTCTGCACCCAGCAGTGGCCCTTGGATTGCTCCTGCCAGGAGCTCTCTAGCAGCAAAGTCAGTGAAACAAGTCCAGGATGCTCACCCTGCTTGGTACGGGGGGTGCCTCACACAGAGCTTGGCTTAAGGCTGGGTCCTGCAAAGGTTCTGTCCCACTCAGAGCAAGTTTACACAACAGCAGACCCGTAGAGACACAGCTTTCCCTTTAAAGTTACATCCTTATCGTGGACTTGATCTGGGGACTACTCTCATCTCCCCATCTTCCCTTTGAATGGGAGGAGGTGCAATATATTACAACTTGAACCTGCCTGACTAAATATAGTCAGTGTAGAGGCCAGGAGAACCTCTCTGGTTTTTCCTGTTTGTTTGGTGGGAATGGAAACGATGAATCCCAGCTGTTGCCTGTTTCTGGAACAAATGCCTGGGGGTCTGTTGGCCAGTACCTCTCAGATGTCCATGGTTTTTGAAGATAACACATCCTGCACAAGGAAACTTTTAGACAGTGCAGTGGCCCTTGGCGTCACAGTGTATCTGGTGAACCTGAACATGGACATGCCTCAGATTAGCTGCCTGTGGGGTATAGAGGGTACATCCAAAAATATGTGGCTGGCTGATGGACTCTCCCTTGCCTTCTACACTGAGTGAGAAGAGCAGGCTTCATACCTGTGTGAGCAGCACTTGCCACCAAATCATTGGCACATGGACGCTGCAAGTGAACATCCATCCCTCTTCCCCCAGGTTCCTGCCTTGAAGAGGCAAATAAAAACTGCTATTATAGTTAGTCAACTCCTTGATCCATGTGTGATCCTACAAAACATCTCTCAACAATAGCCCATAGGCTAAATATGCTTCATAAAATCCTCAGAGTTGTCCCCCAGAAAAGGTCTCCACCAATGCACATGGCCAGGGAGTCAGTTGGCATGTCAAGATCTGCCCTTCCAGACAAAGTCAGGAGTTTGTCAGTGCTCAGCCTCAAAGTCCATCATAACAAAAGCAAGACTACAATCCTGTAGAACAATGCCATCTCATCTATTTTGGTGCTAAATGCATCAACATGCTTCCCTCCCTTCTCTCAAATCACCCACTTCTACTGGGACATGAGCTGGTCCTTGGTTTTCTTCCAGAAAAATGACATGAACTTTTTTTTTTGGGAAAGGCTGAGGAGCCCAGGGGGCTTCTGCCCATGAGCAAGTACAGAAGAGAGGGAGAGTGTGTCTGTGCTGCCAATGCTGGGGGAGCATGAGCTTGTACTCCTGACAAAATGATCTGTATTACCACCCCACCAACCGCTGCTGTGAACCTGCCCCAACTCTGGATCTTCCCTCTATAGGAGGGAAAGAAAGAGATCACAAGTGTGGATCCTATCTTTTGCATGAGGTGTGGACAGTTGATGCACGGACTGAGCTGAGTACCAAAGGTTGACTCTTACCAAGAGCTGCAGGCTGGCAAAGCCCAGCTTTGGTGTTTGTTGGATGCTTCAACACCTGCTTTCTGCCTAAGCAGCTGAAGAAGTTGGAGAATCCAGAGATAAGGAAGAGTGAGCCCTTGTGTGGGACATGGTGGTGGATAGATGTGCTTGCTGGCGGGTGTAGAGGTGGCTCTGCAAAGGGCTTCCTTGTAGAGGTCCACTTGCAAAAACTCCCAGAAGAGCAACACAGCCTCACCACAGCAGTGCCCACCAGCTCTGGAGGATGCCTGGGCCCCCTTGCAAGGGGATGGGAACCAACAGCATTGCAGGGGATGACACATCCCAGTGCTTTCCACAGCCTCCAAACCATGATACCATCAGAGAGTAGTGCCTGCATGGCATTCTCTCCCCAAATAGTATGAGCCTCAGGGAAAGGAGGGTGACAAGCCCTTTCAAAACACCCTCCCAATTTCATCAGCCGATCCTGGCAGATAAGAGACAGCTTACTGGGGTAATTGTTCCAGCTGGCTGTAGGGTGGCAGGCAACAGCTGCCTAACAGAGCTCACTACCACCTAACTGTTTGGGGCACCAAATGAGGGATGACACATGTTACTGAAATTCCCAAGGGAGTTTTGGGAGCTGGAGGTCCCCAGTCAAGCAGTGGAGAAGAGTCCCAGGCTGCACTGGCCCTGAGACACTGTCTGTGCCAGGAGGGTACATCTCTGCTAGGGAATCATGAGCTGTGCTACCTACAGGACCCCCAGAGAGGGCAACTGTATCTCTGCCCAAGGCAATTCTCTTTTCTCCAGCCCTTGCTGCCTGGCAGACACCCATTCCCCCTTGGAAAGGCCAAGTTGGTCTTTTGCCTGCCTTGGCTTCCACTCAGCTGGACTGATGCCTTGTGGGCCCATGTGCTTTGGAGGCTTTCCAAGCACGAGATGTGCCCCTAATTCTGGCTCGTGGGCTGGCTGCAGATGAATGCATTTGCCAAAGCAGATGCAATGGCCCACGCAGAGTACATCCCAGTGAGAAAAGCCCGACGTGCTCCACACTCCCTGCCTGTGTTACCTCCCAAGCATCTCTGATGCTGTTTCTGCCATGTGTGGAGACTAATATCACAGCCCACACCCTATGTACCACTTCCCATGCACAAAAAAAAAAAAAAAATCGCATGTGTTTTCAGGCTTCTTGTCATTCCTGCCAGCAAAGCCTATTCACTGCAACTCTTTTCTTTGAGATAATCATTCCATACTGGTTTTTACACACATTATTCACAGAAAAATGGCATATGGCTGAGTTTCAGTCTCAAGGGTGTTGCAGGAGAACGTACGTGCCTGTGTTCCATGAACATACTTCTCCTGAGCACTGTTTGTTGGAAGACCTGAAACCAGAAGCTGGGTTGCTGTAACATGTTCAAACACACCATCCACTTACAGTTTGCATATTAAGTACAGAAAACAAACTTCTGCCCAGCGCAACTCAAAAGTCTCTTTAACAGACAAAAAACCCAAGACAGGGAATATGCCTCAGCAGGCATATTGTTTCTAGGCTTGAAATAGGTTCAGTAAAGGGCAGGTTTTAAGGCACTGCAAGGACACCAATTTGGGTATTACAGCAGTGCAGAGCTGGTAGCAACAGTCAGTCAATAGCCTGCAGCCCTCCTACTCTCACACACCTATGATGAAACATCTGACCCTCATGCATGGAGCTGCATTTCCTTGCCCTTGAACTTCAAGCACTGATGAGTAGCACAGGCATAATCCTTAGTGTCATATTTTAGCACAATATTACCTTTCTATCCTGCAGCAGTGGTGCTGGGCTTATGTTGCAGGCCCTCTGGAAGTCATTAGCCAATGGCCAGGCAAGAGCTGGCAATGTTTTGTCCTCTATAGTCAGCATTTGCTCAGCTTGTAGCTCTGCTTTCGAAACATATAATTTCTCAAAGGTTAGGTTTGAAGACATGCATGCTGCACCCCAACTCATTTTCACTTCTACCCCTTCCTTTCTTTCTACTTCTTCCACTTGCTTTTTTTTTCAAAAAAAAAAAAAAAAGGAAACTTATGCCACCAGTCAGAAATTGATTTTCCATTTTTTTTAAATAATAAAAATAACATCTTCAAAGTGAATGACAGAGTTGTATGATGTCCCTAACTGTACTTTGCCTACAGGAGAACTTAAGACTTGTTCCATTCACTTTTCAGCTCTTTCCTGCTGGCTATTCCCCTCCAGCTCAGCAGCAACTGCCTGACATGGTGCAAGGCTTTGCTTATCCTGCATTTGCAGGTCTTGGAAATAGTCTACATGTAGCAACCCCTTGGCCCAGACTGCATGATTGTGAGCAACCTCTCTGTGTCAAAACCAAGAACGTGCTTTCCTAAAGCTTCAGGATGCCTCTCCTTGACTTGCCTTTGCTGTGCTGCCCTGGGCCAAATGCCCTTAAACTGAAGAGCATATGGCCCAAAGCTTCCCTGATCAGTCATCACCCGGCTGGGATCAAAGATCTATTAATTCCGCTGCTCCAGCCTCACAGTCGGGATCCTTCAAGTCCAAGTTAGCCAAAGGCCTTTCTGCTATGCTGTCAATATTTGTGGTGCTCCCAGGCATGGAGTCCTCCTGCCTGCCATCCCTGCAGATGGAGGAGCTAACCCACAATCAGTGCGTGGATTTTACTGTGCTCATATGCCAGAAGGGCACTTGAACAGCTTGGGCCAACCATCTCCATGTGCTGACACAGGCTGATCCATATTGCTTATGGCCATGACCCAGCACACATCTTCCTCCCTGCCTTCCTGTCCAGGGTGCTGTGTCCATTGCACAGCCACAGGATACCACCCAACTGGCAGATGAAGAGCACTCCCTTCCCCACCGAGTCCTGCAAAGTCCATGGGCTGTGCCCAGGGAGGATTTACACCACAGAGGCGAAGTGGAGCCCAGTGTGAGCAGCCAGAGGTGCAGGGAATGAGGTGGGGAGCATGGATTTTGGGAGCTCCAAGAATGCACTTAAAGGTGTGTCTAACACATCGCAGCGTCATTAGCGTGAGGAGTCATTCCTGCTTCCCCAAGCTGTAACTTCAGGCTCACCCAGATAAATCACCTTGTCCAGGTACACTTTGATAACACTTGCAGGATTATCTTCACCACTTGGGAACATATTTCCATACTGATTTAATGAAAGCAGAGATTCTGGAGTCAGCAGAAGTTGGTGTCTCACAGATGGCTCCTAATCCAGGAAATTGAATGTGGTTGGAAATGTTTCTGCAGTCAAAGCTTGGGAGATCCTGCTGTGGCTCATTCCTGATGTGAGGCTCTGTGTCTGCAAGCTAATAAATCTGAGCTTAGCACACCTAATCCTGAGTTTAAAATACCACAGGCCACACAGCACTAAGTGAACAGGTACAAAGACTCTCTTCCACTGGAAAGATGTTGCAAATCACTGCAAGAGAAATTGCAGCTAAAACAGGCTTTTGCCAGCTGAAGAGCACTATATACAAGTGGACTTTGGTCACACAGTCCACAGGCTTTTCTGCCAGGCCCTTACCCATTCCTCTAAGGTCATTCCTTGGGATGCCCTAACTATTGCTGCATCCCTCACAAGCAGATTTGGGAGCAGATCTTCCCTCTTTTGCTTGAAACACTTGCCTGACTGGGCTACTTCTTTGGCAGCTGCCAAACCATCTTGTTTAGAGCCACTCAACTGCTCAGCCCAGTGTTTCAACTCAACCCCAAAACCTGCAGCGGTTGGCCTCCAGCCCTCAGCACACAGGACCAGTCTGGGTATGCTGAGGCATAACAATGCCTATCAGCTAGGCCAGAAGGCATGCCTTAAATAAAAGCTACTCACAATGATGAAACTCACTTTTAGCAATCATGATGTTTCCATCTTCAGCCTAAGCTGTATTACAACTTGGAGGTTTTGAGGTGTCAGGAAGTCCATGAGGAAAGTTGTGAGCTTGAGAAAACACGCCATTTCAGCATGGCGAGACCAGCAAAGGCTCTTCAGGTACCAGGGAGAGTGTAGGAAGGAGGCTGAGGCCCTGGGAGAAGAGCTAAAATGAACACCATGAGCACCCCTAGCTATAGATGGGGATGGTCCTTTCTATGGGAATGATGGGTCACACCCAGCACTGGGGCCTAAGTTCAGGCCTCAAAGGCATCAGAAGTTCTTTGAGGACTGACCAGGATTGCTCACTGTGCAAGGGCAATTTGCACTTTGCTAGGATGAGTGAGCAGACGGGGATATTGTGCAAGGGAAAGCTAGTGAGAGGGCAGCAAGTCACTCCCAGGAGCCAGGCCATCTCTGAAGCACAGGCAACACCCAAGGTGCCCAGGGCCAGCACCCGGGTGGGATGCGTTCCTCTAGGGCAGTACATGCTCGGTGGGGTCTTTGTTATGATTTCTGGCCTTGCACACGTGTAGCAGCTGTGACTTGGTCTGTCCCTGTCATGGCAGCTGGCTCTCCTACACTCCCTTCTCCTGGTTACATCCTATCAAGGACACAGTCCAATTTGAAGAAAGCAGGTGTGGATGCAAACACCACCTGCCTCACCCTCATAACCAGAGGTGAGGTACTGCTGAAATACCATCCCACAGTCTTTACTCCTCTCTTCACACTTGTGGTTCCCTCCGGCCAAGAGTTTGGCATGGACAAGGGCACTATCTGCAGCAACAGCATCATGTCCAGTCACTCCCTTTGGACTGGGCAAAGAAGGTCTTTGCTTCCTAAGTTGCAATGCAGATCAGTAACTCTCCCCCCAGTACAAAGTTGGGATTTACAATGTGATGCAGGAGAGCTCTCCTGGCAGGAAGGAGGGGAGGAAAAGAGCCCTGTCCCACTGTTGAGTTCCCACATAGTGGGATAAGCCCATGATATGAATGTCTGTTATGATCTGTCCTCATCTTCCTCATCTCCACCCTTTGCAAATCAAATGGGCCGCTAACCTGCCGGCGCATCCCCTGGTTGGCTGACTTGCTAAGGAACAAAGTGACAGGAGGTGAGGATTGCCAGCTCTAGCCAGCCTGGCTTGCCCTTCTCAACCCACAATGACTCTTCCTACACCACGTTGCTCCTGAAAATAAAAGACAAGCACCTCTCTGTCCTCATTGTGGTGGAGCAGGTGCCAGTACACCTGGGGACACCATTCCTGCCTGATGTGCCACCAGGGTGAGCACCTTCTCTCCCCTAAATTCCGCCGTACCTTGTGAGGACACTGACGTTGGAGAGTTGGATTTTGTCACCTCATCATGGTGTCTCCAACCCAGAGGTAGGAAGGCAGACATGGCATTGTCCTGATGGATCAGCCTGTTGTGCTAATGCCATTTAATTCAAGGCTCCTTGAAAGTCAGTGGAGATACTTGGACTTCCATCAGACAAACACACACTGCCCAAGGTAGACTCAAGCCTGAAGGCTGAATATCCTTGATGTGACTAGCCCTTCAAGCACCTTCTCTGGAATGGTATCCCCTTCTTTGTTACCATATGTTATTCATTGGATGATCTCTAATCTTCCCAGCAGCATTTGGAGGAAGGTCCCTGGAAAGGCATGACTCAGGGACCTGGTGGCTGCTAAGGCTAGGTTAGAGTGCCCAGCTGCCAGAAATGCTGCAGAAAACACAGAATCTGCCCCATACCTTTTAAATGGCCCCCTCATTCTCTGTCTCCAAGTGAGCAAATATTTACACATTTCCCTTCTTCATCCAACCAAGAAAGCAACAGTCCCTCCTAGTCCAGCCCCTACACTATGGATCCAGCAGTAGTTCATGTACTTGGAGAAATGTCTGGGGTTTGCTCTCATGAAATCTTGGATTTTAAAGGAGCTGATTTAATTACACACACATCCTGAGCAGAGGGAAGCTGACTCTCCTACTAGTATGGAGTAATCTCATCCCACACCACATGATCCCTTGTTAAAGTTCGAGGGCTGAACCACGAGGTAGGTTACCAGAAGGAGAAAGAAGGGGTAGGCATGTCAGAGCAGAGAAGGTCACTTTGGTGTTTACTCCAGCCCCTTTGTGTCGTGGAGTGATCAGCAATCTGGCCAAAGTCTAGAGCCTGTCCCTGAACTCCCCAGCTCCAGTAGGCAGAAAGGTCTCCCTGCTACATCTGCTGGCATTGATGGCACAAACTGGAAATACTCAGGAGTATTTTATCAGCCTTTGAGGTCTTACTTGAGGTGGGTAAGAGGCCTGAGGAATGTGCTCAGCAGAAAGGGCCTCATAGAAATGGAAGAAGAAAGTGCCTCAGTGAGTTTCAGTTCTGGGCCTCTCAAGGAAATCACAGAGCATCTTGTGATTTAGAGACAAATATGCAAGACGAGGAGAGCTCTAAGCCACAGGCTTGGCACAATGCCTGAATTTTTCCCTTCTCTTTCAGTGTAATTACAGTTGAGCCATGTAGTAATTGGGTAAGTTTTTCCAAAGGAATCCTTTCACCCAGAATGAATCATACTTGCCACAAAGAGAACATGGAGGCAGATTAAAGACTTATAGATCCTATGGCTTATTGTGATAGAAGCAGTTTTTCCCCATCTCCTTCTTCCTCAGCCCCCCCAGTTGTGTTCAGGGCAGGTGCAAGAGGCAGGCATGGAGCTTTCCTGAATAATCCCTTCCCAACCTTCCAAGACGGCTTCCTCCTGGTTTCCTGTGCCCTACAGCTGAGATGAACTGCATGTTTCTGAGGGTATCTATGGGTTCTATAGAAAAAGAACTATTACCCCTCCTTTTGGTTCCTGTACCTACAAGAGCAAGTGGTAAGGGCTGGCTCAGCAGCTAGGCAGCCTCTGGGGACAGAAAGGCTTGATAGTGCAGCTGGGTGATCCTGTATCCAGATTCAGTCCTCTGCTCTTGGGATTTCACCTGGACTACAAAAAGTTTCAGAAGCATTGTGTGTTTGCTCAGTGACATTTCTTCTGCTCCAGACTTAGCCTGAGCTGAGGAGCTCAGCCCTTCCCCCAGACCCTTCCTGCCAAGTCTCAATCAATCTGAGCATTTTCCATATGGGACAAAAGCCTTGGATAGTAAAACATTCATTGTAAAACTATTTTCCATTGGATTCGTGGCTGCACACAGCTGGATCTCCTCCTGGAGTGGCCCACAGACTGGAAAGATTGTGTTCAGCCTCCTGGAGAGGAGGCTGAGTGAGGGTGGGAGGAGACAGCTCTGCCTAGTAGATCCTCCCTCCCCCCAAAACCAAGCCCTGCCACCCTTCCCATTGGTGAGTGGGCTGGGGAAAAAAGGCTGGGACAACTCAGCTCTCCATCTATTTAAAGGCAAGGGTGGGGCTCTGGGAGCTACTTACTTGGGACCGTTGAACCTCGGTGGGGAGAAGTGTTACCCTGCACAACAGCACCATGTCTTGCGTGAGTAGAGAAAGGGATGGGGTAGCTTTGCTGGAGGTGATGCTTCATTAGTGGGATTGTGGGGAATGTGTTGGCGTGGTGCAAGGGTGCATGCACCATCCTTCTCCAACTGCACATCAGCCTCTGTGTCAGACAGAGCTGGGTGCCTGCTGCCGGGGGACAAAGATCCCTGCTTCATCCACTACGGAGGGGTGGCTGCTGTTTCATGTTCTGCCAGGAGTGGTTCTTTTTCCCTACAGGATTCCTTTGAGGCGGTGCTTGGGTGGTCCTTGCTGGGTTGGGCCCTAAGTTAGGGCAACCTGTTTTGCAGCTGCTTTGTTCTGGGAAAGCTGCTGCAGTAATCTTTATTGCTGTCTGAGCATCTTCTCCAAGCAGCCTTGCTGCTTGCTTCCTGGCTGAAGTTTTCATTAGTCACTGCATTGTTACTCCTCTCTTTCTTGGAAGGAATGTGCTTTATAGAAGTGTTCTCCTGTGAAGGTCAAGGACTGCATTCAAATATCTCAAGAGCAGGTGTCAAGAGAATGGGGCCAGGCTCTTCTCAGAAGTGCCCAGCAACAGGGCAGGGGCACACAGGGGATGGGGCAACAGGCTCAAACTGAAACAAAGGGAGTTGTATCTGAATATGACAAGAAACTTCATCACTGTGAGGGTGACAAAGCACTGGAATAGGGCGCCCAGAGAGGTTGTGAAGTCTTCTGCTCCAGAGTTATTAAAATGCACATGGACACGCCCCTGTACAACCTGCTCTAGGTGAACCTACTTTAGCAGAGGTGTCGGGCTTGATCTCCAAGATCCCTTCCAACACCAACCATTCTGTGACTGCTGGGGAGATGTTTGTGTCAGCAAAGTGATTACATTTCTTTGATTTATCTTTCCAATAAAAATCTCCCTGACTGAGGGTGATTAAGCAGGGATTGTCCCAAATGCAAGCTTATTTATTAAAGTGAAATGGGAAGATTTTCAGCATTCTCAGGGTCTTGCCTCTACTGTGGTAGAAAATGAACACATATGGGTTTGCCAGGGTATTTTAGTTCTCCTAGAGAGGTGGGGGAAAATGTGTATGTGGAGTAGGAGAACATTCTTGCAAATGCTGAGCTACAAAGAAAAAAACAAAACCCAAACCCTTTGGAGCTGAGAAGCAAGGTGTCTGAGCCTTTGGGCCTGGGCAAGGCTTGAAGTTCAAACACAAGCTAGGGGATGGGACTGGAGGCTCCATCACTGCCATGTGTCCCAGCCAGACTTGTGTAGGATGATGCTAGACCCACAAGGTACATGGGTGTGTTTGGGATGGGGTGGGTGTGATGAGAGAGTGTAGGTACTTACACTTCACAAGTGTGAAATACAGATATGCTGATGAGAGCAGCAGGAGAAAGGTTGGGTAATTGGGCACATGTCCCATGTGATTGGAGTAACTTCTCTGGGATGTCCCTGCTGCAGTGCCCCAGGAGAAGGGAGTTTCCCTTTTTCTCCGTGGGTCCAAAGCAATTCACCATCTTGCAAGGCGGCAGGGAGAGCTGCCAAGTTAGAACAAGTGAGCCAGCAGGTTAATGTCTCTGCCTCCATGTTCTCCAGGGACCAGTGTGCACCAACTTGGGTCTCAAGCCTGGCCAGCGCCTCACTGTCAAGGGGAAAATTGCACCAAATGCCAAGAGGTAAGCTAAGCTGTGCTGTGCTGCCCAGGCACCACACTGAGCTGTCTACTGCTGGTGGGGAAGAAAAAGCCTCTGATCCTTGGGTAGGAGAGAAGAGGTTAACATCAGCAGTGCTTCCCAGTGAGTCATCACCTAATGCACATTGCAGACAGAGTATTTGCCAAGGGGCTAAGCCAAAGCAGATGTGAAGCTCCAGCTGCACGAACTGGCAGTGACCACATCCTCTCTAGCACAGGGTAAAGGAAATAGAAGCTGTGTCTATACTGAGATTTGGGTTGAGACCATCCGCTCAGCCACATCCTCTTCCTCACACGAAGATGGCCCTGGAGCAGGGACACCATTATGGTGTCCCAGTGGATTTGCCACTCACTTGCTGGTGGGGAAGGAAGGAGGAAAGGCGGTGAGCAGACAGGTGGATTTAAGTGGAAGTGTACTCCTAAATGTGCAGGAATTGGGGTGGCCAGGGCCCCTAGCAAAGCCTCTGCAGCAGCCTCAAGCCCCTGTACAGATCTGGTGGAGCCCCGTGGCAGGTCAGGTGGAGCCTGTAGCTGCTGTACCAGCATTAGTGGTGTTCCAGGAAACATGTCCTAGCATTTCCCAGTGCCTTTGAAGTTTGATGCTGTCGGAGTGAAGCCTCCCAGGCTTTCTCTTGCCAAATAATATGCCTCCTGTCCTCTCATCTGGTTAAGAGGCCTGGAGGCAAGGTGGACACTGGGTTACAAGGCTTCTTCCCACTGCCTTTGAGGATACTTTGGGAAAGTTAATGACGTGGTCATTATTTCAGCTGCCTGCAGGATGGGGAGAAGGCAGTGGCTGTCAGGCAGGATGCTGCACCAGCTAACTGTTTGGGGCTGAAAGGAAGGCTATGGAAAGCAACTGACAACTTGAGAACTGCTTTGGGTGCAGGATAACATTCTGTTCAGGGCTCTGTGTGCTGAACCAGTCTTTTGTTAAAAGCTCCGAGGAAACTGAGTGGTGTCTCTCCCAGGGATGGCACTCTGGAGCCAGTCAGCCCAGGAGAGAACAGTACCCCTTACCGCCACAACATCACCTTTTTAGGGAACCCATGAAGTTTAGCAAAAGTTTTCTCTTAGGTTACCCCCATCTGGGTTTAAAGCAACACCCAGAGATGTTAATGTTAATGAGAAATATGCCATCATAAGCACTGATTTTTTAAATTTTTTTTTAGCAGTATTGATATCTGGTTTTTTCTCTGCAGCTTTGTGATGAATTTGGGGAAGGATGCTACCTCCCTCGGACTTCACTTCAACCCCCGTTTTGAAGCTCATGGTGATGTGAACACCATTGTGTGCAACTCGAAGAAGGTGGAGGACTGGGGTGCAGAGCACAGGGAGACTGTCTTCCCTTTCCAGAAAGGGGGCACAGCAGAGGTGAGGCATGCATATGTATACTGTCTGTACATGCTCTGGTGAAGGAATGGTATTTGGCACAGGAGACCCAACTGCAGGGGCTGTCTCAGAGCTGTTTGTGCAGGAGGTGGCTGGCTTCTCCTGCTCAGCCAGTGCCACCACTTAGGGCTCTGAGCAGTGATGGAGGGTGGGAATCTAATGTGCAAGCTCCATCTGGTTAAAAGGGGTGTTACTATTGAACAGAGTGGGGAATAGGCATCTCTTGGGAGACCAGAATATCACTTCTGCTGTTGAAGAACAGGTTACGCTGCTGAGCGTGTTCACTCCGCAGAGCAGAGGGTAATACAGCAATGCTGCAGAGGAGAAAGGCTTGAGAGTGTCTTGGGAGAAACTTTCTGACTTTTCCATTTGTCTTGCAGATCACTTTTGCTGTCAACCAAAATGATGTGACAGTTCACCTGCCAGGACACCAGTTCACATTCCCTAACCGGCTTGGTCTTTCTGTCTTTGACTTCTTCGAGACACAAGGGGACTTCACACTCCAGTCCCTCAGCTGGGAATAACTTCCTCTGACACCTCCGTGTCAAAGATACAGAAAAAGTGATTAATAAACAAAGTTTTGTTCTATTCTGTCTCAAAGTCTCATCTGTCTCATACTGGAAGTCTGCATGGGCTGGGCATCTTGGTGCCAGAGTGGGTGGCTGAGAGTAGCCAACTTGGAGAACCATAAGTGGATGCCCTTAAAATTAATGGGTGGGGAAGAGGGTGAGGGATAAAACCCTAGAAAGATGGAAGGTAAAAAGTCCAAGGAGATTCTCAGGAGGAAACACCAGGTCTCTAAGGCAAACTCGCCCCCTTTTGAGGTCTAGACTGACACCTTGCCCTGCCTAAATAAAACAGGTTAATTATCTCTCCCTAAATTAAGCATCCTTGGCTGGCCTCAGACTGCATTATATTGCTGTGCTAGGTAAATCTGGCAGGGCACAGAGTGAGGGGAAAGTCCTCAAATGTACTAGCTGTGGCTGTACCCCTCTGAAGAGGCTGGTCCTACTCAAGACACAGCTCTCCTGTGTCAGCTTGGGACCTCGTGCTACTATGTGGAAACAGCAATAGAAAAGGCTGTCTTGCTGGGTGTGGCAGAGCATGTAGAGGGCTCCTCATCCAAATCCTTTCTTCTAATAACTGCCCAAGAACAAATAGTGTTGGGCCATTTGAGGGCATTGCCCTTGAGGGGTCTGGTTTCATTCTGCCCTATGTGCTTTGCCTGGTCCATCCAGAACTGGGAGAGGTAGCAATGCTCAGCTGGATGGGGGATATAAGAATGTGTGCACTATGGTTTTGTTACCCCTTCCCTCATATTAGCTCAGATGAGCCTGAGCACTTTTCAATCTAAATTGAGGCTAGAGTCTGAGATGATGAGGCATATTTGATGTTACTGCACAGCTGCATTGGGGGCTCTCTCCCAGTCTAATGCTGCCTTCAATGATTATGGCTATTTGGCACAGGAAAGGTGGGATCTACCTTTTCCACAGTGCAGAGCAGTTACCAGGTAAGTCTGGGATGAAAAGGCTTAATCTTTCTGTCCTCACTTTCAGGTTTGGCCATGAGCAACACAAAGCACTAATTATTTGATGACCTATAGGACTCCCTCTGCATGTCTGGCTGGGCCATTTCCTCCTATTAAGGAGTTGCAGAGCAGCTGCAGAACAGGAAATTTCTCCTATAGCAGCAGTACCTTCTGTTCTTACTTCATAATTCATGAGGCTCTGCCAGGTCCTATATCCTAGATATGCATGCAGAGGGAGGCTGGTTTGCTAGGAACTGGCAGGGCTGAGGAGAAAGAGAGAGATAAGGGCTCAAGATGAGAGCTGAGCTAAGAGGCAGGAACACTTGGGCTATACAAGCAACTTGAGGCTCTGCTGCTGGATGTCTCTTGAAGTTCTGTGTTGCCCAAAGCCAAACTGCTCTGGATGATCACATCACGCTCTTTAGGGCTACATCTATAATAATATACGTGACTTCTGACACTGCTGCCCTGTGCACAGGCATGGCTAGGGGACAGCATAGCTTGGGGACTCTTCCCATAGGGTAATATGGATGAATCCATTCAGAGAGAATTTAGCTGTATGGAAATGAGCCATGCTAGGCAGATGACCTCAAGGCAAGAGATCTGGCCCAGTTTATACAATGGTGTTGGCACAGTCTGGCAGACTGGGGTACATTTGTTAGATCACAGCAGGGCCATGGTGCTGATGAAAGCACCATGAGCTGTGATAATGGACACAGAGTAGAGCTCTCTCCTTACAGCTTCCTCTGCTGGGCTGATCTTGAAAGCTGAGCTAATGTGCTGACCTCCCTGAGCTGTGCTTCCAGGAAATATCACAATGCCTCTTAACTGCAACTTAGCAGTCTTTCTTTAGAAAGACTCTTCAAGGGTTTTCTTGTGAAGGGTAGGTGAGGGAAGCTGAGTGGTAGCTTTTCCACAGGAGTATGAATCGCGGTCAGGTTTCCTGCTAGCATGGCTGATTCTTGAAATGAGTCACTGCTCCCGTGAAAGCTATGACTCACTGTTGTCCTGACTTTGTTATGGCTTGGCCTGTTGCTAGCGAGGAGATGAGGGGTGGCAAGGGTTCCCCAGCTGTATAATTTAGATGTATCAAAGCTGACTGCTCCCTTCCACCCACTCTGCAGCCTTGCGCAAGGTGGAGGCTGGCATGTGAGGGCTGAAGGACCTGAGGATGGAGTCAGAATCCCCAAGACAAGCATTCTCACCCTCCCTCCAGCTGAGCAGGATAAGCATCTGTGCAAAGGGGAAGGCGCAAAGGGAAAAGCACTGCAACAACGATGATGGAAGACACTGCATGCTGGCATGGGAAGTGATGCGCTTTTATTTCCCAACCTAACCCCAAACAAATGCCAGAAGGTGTTCCCAACCTGGGGCACTGCTCACCCCTCGCTTTCTCTGATAGACCCTGACAATGCCCTGAAAGCTAGAGGGAGGCTGTGGCTTCCTGCAGCCTGCTGGGAGGGTGCTGCGGTCTGTGCCATGCCCATCCCCTGTCCAGGGCGCCGACGGTAGCTGCTGGTAAGCAGGGTGTAGAGGAAGGGGTTGACGCAGCTGTTGCCATAGGCCAGGCAGGTGACACTGAAGTTGAGGTAGGCCTGGGCAGTGGGGCCGATGCCCAGCCCCTCAACCTGGTACAGCCCGGCCAGCTGCCAGGCCCAGAAGGGGAGGAAGCAGGCCCAGTAGGCCACCACGATGGCAGAAATCTTGGAGAAGAGCCGCCGGGTAGGGGCGCGACCGGCCACCGGCAGTCCCAGATCCCAGGCCGAGGACCGGTATGCCCGGGCCAAGCGGGTGTAGACGATGCCCAGCACCACGCCGGGTACCAGGATGCTGGTGGTGAACAGCACCGTCAGGTAAAGCCGGAAAGCTGCTGGTGTCCAGGTGGGGGTGCAGATGCGCTTGTGGGGACCATCCCCCTCCCGCAGCTGGGTCATTACCATCATGGGAGCTGTAAGCAGGAGTGAGAGGAACCAGAGGATGGCGCTGGCCAGTTTGCGGTAAGAATTGCTGGCCCGCCTGGCCTGTAGCGGCCTGGCCACTGCCCAGTACCTCTCCAGGCTCATGGCCGTCAGGAAGAAGATGCTGGCATGCATGGTGAGGAGGTCCAGGCTGAGCAAGAGCCTGCAGCCCACATCCCCGAAGAACCAGTCATGGGCAAAGTAGGTGCAAACCACAAAGGGGATGGTGGAGAGGTACAGGAGGTCAGCCAGGGCAAGGTTGATCACGTAGACCCCCAAGGAGCCTGCTGAGTGGCCTGCCACTCTGCCAGAGGCCACTGCCACTGTGTAGATGTTCCCCACCATCCCAGTGAGGCACATGATCAGCAGCACTGTGCCTAGTGGCCCCGTGACTGGGATGTCCCCTCCCAGGACACTACTGTCATCACTCCCACCGCTGTTTTCCTCCAAGAAACTGCCCTCCTTGAAATCCTCTCCAGGCCTTGGGCTAACGGAGGAAGGGTTATAAGACATCTTTGGGTAAGGTGAGCAAGAGCCAATCCAGCTCTCAGAGACCTGTTCTTTCTTCCTGCCTTCCCCTCTTGCTGTATGGGACACGTCTAGTCTTAACAGCAAAGCAGGCAAGGGAAGAATGGTTCATTAGACATAGACAGGGTTCTCCAGAGAAGTCTATTCCTCACCTCCAGCTGCCCAGTCCATTTTGCTGATCTTGTCCATCGCAAGCTCTCTTCAGTTGTTTTCCTTAACCATCAAAGGGCCAAGAAAGGGAGGCTGCCTTCTTTTTCAAGACCAATAGGTGCAAGATAACCTCTGCCACCCAGAAAGAAAGATCTCTTTCTTCACCAGATCCTCATTTGTTTCTCCTCCAGCATTTGCTGGGCCCAGGGAAACCAGCAGTCTTGGTGAACAAGTAGATTTCTGCTCCCAAGTCTGTGTTGTCTCAGCTCAGACAGACTCTGGAGAGGTGAGCTCTGTCCCCCCTGAACCAACCCCCTCAAGAGTTGCTTGACCACTGCATGGAGGAATGTGTCTGACTCACAGTTTCACACACTGGTGCGAACGCAGTCCCAATTTATACTAGGCTTTTAGCCACTAGCTGAGGAGCACTACTGGCTCCCTCCTCTTTCTGGCAGACAGGATTTCTTCACCCATATCTTCCTACACCTTTTTCCTGCTCCCTCTTCCTTCTTGTCATTTTTATCTTTCTTTTTCCCATTTCCCTTTGCAATTTGCCTCACTTGAGAGAGGACATAACTGAAAGACAAGATTCTATAATGTGGCAAGCAGGGGGATAAAGCATCATGCTGGGGCTTTAGAAGGGAAACAAGGGCCAGCCCCTGAAGTGCAATAGGCAGGGGGCAGCCACATTGCTCTTTTTCTCTTAGCCAAGCCAGGCTTAGAGAGTCTGTCCCCCGCTCCCTCCCAAAGACAGCAGCCCTTTTAGGTGTAGACAATGCATATAGTCCCTAGTTTGCAGTCAGACCCACCAGATGGTAGGACATCTTACATTTTCCAGTCAGCAGTGAGCTGACTCAAAAAGCTAGATATTTCAAACCTGGTCTTTCCTCCCTCTCCACAAAAACCTTCTGTAAGCTTTCCTCTCCTTCCCTCCAAGCCCAGGACGTGCTGCCCCACCTCAGAACAGGGAGCAGAAGCCCATTAGGTAGGCACCATCGCCTTCTAGTGGGGCATCATCTCATGACACCGACACCCGATGTTACTCTGCTCTATCCTCGCCCACATCTGAGCCTTCTTGTCCCAGGGAAGACACGGTGGGACAGAATTTGCAGAGCAGAGACAGATGTGCCATACTAAATGTGCTTGCTGTTAGTTCGTGGGTCATGCTCCAAACTGGGAGAGATCAGCAAGCTGCAGTAAAAAACATGCTGTTACGTGGATATTTCCATTGCACTGTGGCAGCAGGATGACTGATGCTGCTTCTCATCCAGGAAGCTGATGCTCTCAGGAGATTATGGTAGTCTCAGCACAGGGAATCTCTAGAGAAGCAGAGGAGGACCATGACTTTGCCCATTCGGCTCTGATGGGAATAGTCACAGTCCACGTGCCCCGAGAAATACAATGAATAGCTATGGCTGTTTGCTTTGATTGTCTGAGGGTTTTTTTCCAAGAAACAACCTTATACCTTAGTAGTCAGCAGGTCAGCTAGTTTTGGAAGTTCAATTAAATTAAAATGGGATTTTTATTTATTTATTTAGGAGCTAATTAAAATAATAGTTGTCTCATTAATTCCAGTTAGCTTCCCTTAATACATGAGATACTTTCTCTCACACTGCCTATGCAAAACTGCAAACACATCAGACACTACAGTCACCAGCAGAATGTGGCTGATCCTTCCAGCATGTGAAACACAGCTCCCTCAGGGAAGCTTTAAGAGATGAGCTTTAAGACATGAATCATGGATTGATTTAGTGTTTTGGCCTATTACTAGAAGAACACATGTTTTCACTGTTATACTACTGCATAAAATTATACCTATGTGTGATATACAAAATAAACATATGTGGTGTGTAGGTCAGAGTGAAGGTGCCAGGCCTTTGACACACACAGAATGAGGAAGCAGAGATCCATGTATTACTATATTCAGAAATCAACCCTTAGGCTCTAGCAGAGATAGACTCTGACCTTTATACATGCTCTAAGTTGCTTTCTGCAGGACCCAACCTCTCTCCATTGATTTGACTAGAGACTCAAGTTTGACAGTTGAACTTCACTGACATAGATATTCCTCAAAGTAATCTTCCCTAGGGTAGTATTCTGCCTCCCATCACTTTTTGTTATATGCACACAAACACACATTATTCACATTATCCAATGTATACTCACACATTATTTTTGAGGTGATCTCCTAATCTCCTCTGTAGCAATCAGAGGAAGGTCTGCACACAAATGTGATCTGAAGAAACTTTCAAGACTGTACATGGCAGAAGTAATCAGGCCTCACATTTGCCTGTTAGGTTATGTCTTTTAAGTGGCCTTTCTCAACTACAGCTCTAACTGATCAAATATCTAGATGTTCCACATCTCTGTCACCAGCAGAGATGATATTTCTTTTAAAGGAGCAGGCTCTCTTAGTCCAGCAGGCCCTGCAAGCTGCTGAGGCGCCTGGCTCCAGCCAGACAGCTGTTTTCTTGCGTAAGGTAGGTGGCTGTCTGCAGTTTCATGCAGGAGTGATGATAGGTCCCATGTCCAACATAGTAAGTGCCAAAGTTTTCGAGGCCCAATTGACAGGCAAGACCTGCCAGCACTCAGTCAGGTCATAGCAATTTAACAGGGACAGGTTGTACTGAGGATTCAGACTCACAAAGTCTTGCACTTGAAAAGAAGCAGCGTAATTGAGCCCTCAAAACAAGTGGACATTCTGTGAGGGCAAAAGTGCTTCAAAAGGTGCTTGAAGAGCACTGTGTTTCTCTGATGTCCATCTCTTCCCTCCTGACAGCCACAGGACCAGGTAGAGTCAAGTCATAGCAAAGTTCCTGCACGGCTTCCTAGGATTTAAACTTGAAGTAGGCTTCAACTGCAGCAAAGGAAAAAAGGTGGTAAATTAGGGCAATACCCTGAACTAGAGTGGAAGGAGGGGAAGGAAAAAGCATCCAGGCACTTACTTGCATATTCCTGTGGTGTCATGGGCTGGTTGATGACACTAGTGAAGGCTTTGATCCATTCCAGCTGATCAGTCTCTGTCTCGCAGGTGAAGAGGTATTCCCGGTCAGGGGTGACAATTGTGATGCCATAGTGCCAAGAGAAGTTACCCTGTGTCCCTGAAGGCAATCCTTTCTGGACACTATATCCGTTCTCTCTGCTGCCCACAAATACCTCACCCTTAGCAAATGCATCCTACACATCAGGAGGGAAAGACAATAATTTATGGAATCCCAGATGAATCAGGGAATAATTGCAATGCACTAGAGGACAGGAGGAGAGTGTGTGAGGACCAGGGATGGAGAAGAAAAACGTTTTGCAGGTGGTCAGAGGATTCAGAACAGCAGGGAGTCTATGCTGTTAAGACAGTAGTGAAAAGGAAAAGCTAAGGGCATAGATCTCAAGAGGTCTGAGAGAGGAACTGGTGCTCCTGTCTCTCCATATCACCCCTCCACCATCGCCACCTTTATACTGCTACCCTCCCTGTTCCCATTATTTACAGGCAGCGAAACTAACACAGAAAGTATGTGATGACCTAAGTGGGATAAGAAGGGGAAGACCTAGAGTAGGTACTCAGAGCAGCTGGGAAACCTGCAAGCCACCCTTACTGCAGAGCAAAGACTATGGTTGCACTTTGACCCTGTCCTCAGCACCGTTGCCTGTAGTTGCCCAGCGGTCAGATCTCATTCTCACCAAAGGATCCTTGAAGTACATGAGCCTGCGGTGGTCCAGCGTGAACCAGCGCTTCTTGAAAGCCTCTCTCTGCTGTGAAGGGAAGAAATTACATACGTAAGGGGACAGTGCCCTCTGCTGTGAGCAGTACGAATGGACATACAAAATTCACCCCAACTACTTGAAGCAAGACCCTGCAACCACCTCTTCGCCCTGAATGAGCTGAGAAGAGGTCAGTATCAAGTTTTTCAGTCCTAGCTGCTGTCCCCAACTCTTGGACTTCAGTGAAAGACCCCAGAGTTGAGAAAGGAGAAATCTAGACAATAAATACCTGTAAGGTCATGCACACACAGACACATGCAGAGAGATCTGTAACTCTGGGAGAAAGCAGGGACTCTGGCTTCATCTACTTTCACGTGTCCTTCCCCTTCCTTTAATTCCCTCCCTTCGTGCACACACACTTTTCCCACGAGTGTCTAAAGAGTCGGGGGGAATGAGGAAACAGCAGGAGAAAAACACTGAAGTTGAGAAAGCCAGTGGCTCTCTGGCAGGTCCCTGTTAGATTTTTTTCTACCACAGCAGCTCACCTTGGGACCAGTCTTCTCCATGTATCCCTCCTTCAAGAAGTTTCTCGTCAGACGATTTTTAATCTGAGAAAAAGGCAAGAGTAGCATTCATATAGCTGTGCTTTTTGATATTCATTTCCCCCTCTGCCCTTCTATTTCAGTCACCTTTCCCCAAATTCAGTCACCTTCTAAATTCATATTTCCAGAACTGCCTATCCAGGAGCCACTTCTGCTTCCAAAATGCCCAGAAACAGCAGAAAGTGGTTGTTTTCTGATAAGCACAGGCCCTTTTTAGCATACATTCTCACTCTTTAATCTAAACATTGCAATTTCCACTTTTGTACCTGGGGTTATAATAGTAACTAATGAGCTCTTTTATCACATAGGCAGGAGGAGACTCAGCGCTGTACGCTAGTGCTGTCTTACCTCATTATCGCTGGCAATGGGAAATGCTACCTTCAGATAGTGGAACTGCACAGAGCGAATGGCATTGAACCAGTCCACTACCTCCTGAGAATGGAAAAGGACAGGACAGAAAACTCAGCCAGAGTAACAGCGAACCATCTAAATTCAGCCAGCTGCACTCAGCCCCATGTTAACTACAAATGCAGTCAACTCTTTCCCCAGCATTCTCAGCATCTCCCTCACATGCTCACAGCCAGCACAGAATCACAGAACCACAGAATATGCCAAGCTAGAAGGGACCCACATGGATCATCAAGTCCAGCTCTTAGCCCTGCACATGACCGTCCCCAAGAGTCACACCATGTGCCCAAGAATATTGTCCAAACACTTCTTGAATTGTCAGGTTTGGTGCTGTGATCACTTCCCTGAGGAGCCTGTTCCAGCACCCAACCACCTTCTGGGTGAAGAATCTCTTTCTAATATCTAACCTAAAACTCCCCTGACACAACTTCAGGCCATTCCCTCAGGTCCTGTCACTGGTCACCACAGAGATCAGTGCCTGCCCCTCCTCTTCCCCTCATGAGGAAGTTGTAGACTGCAGTGAGATGTCCCCTCAGTCTGCTCTTCTCCAGGCTGAACAGACTAAGTGACCTCAGCTGCTCCTCATATGGCTTCTCCTCAAGACTCCTCACCATCTTTGTTGCCCTCCATTGGATACTCTCTAAGAGCTTAATTGCTGGGGTCTCTCTGCAGGGCCTCCCTGCCTTTGAGGGAGTCAACAGCTCCTCCAAGTTTTGTGTCATCCGCAAACTCGATTAGTATCCCCTTCAGTTGTGCATCTGAGGTATTTATGAAGATGCTGAAGAGCACAGGGCCAAAGATGGAGCCCTGTGGAACCCCACTAGTGACAGGTCACAAGTCTAATGTTACCCCATTCATTACTACCCTCTGTGCTCGAACCATGAGTCAATTGCTCACCCACCACATGATGTGTTTATCCAGCTATGCGATGGACATTTGTCCAGAAAGATACTGTGAGACAATATAGAAAGCTTTACTGAAATCCAAAAAGATTACATCATCTGGCTTCACCTGATCAACTGGGTGGGTTACCTTGTCATAACAGGAAATGAGGTTTGATAAGCAGGACTTCCCTCTCTTGAAGCCATGCTGGCTGTGACCAATGACTGCATTGTCTTTCAGGTGTTTTTCAATACCTCCCAGTATATCATGTCCATAACTTTATCAGGCACTGAAGGGAAACTGACAGGCCCGTAAGGCGGCTGACCCATTCCCCACAGGCACAGGCAGCATATCTCCACATGTTCTACAGCAGCTCCTCCCACACAAACCGACTCAGTCACTGCTCCTGCCCTGCTCTCTGCAGCAAAACTCTCCCACAGACACACAAACACAGAAGCAGAACCCCCACACTGTTACCTACGGCAACTCACGCTCACACACCCCATCCTACCCATGCTTCATACTATTTAATATCAGCAGCTTCTCAAAGCATCTCAATGGCTTTGCAGTGTTTAGTAATAAAAAACCCAAACAGATACCTTTCCACTTTCATGGTAGACAAATATATTCCGGGTTTTGTTGTCTTTGAGATAGGTGATCTGCAGGCCATTGGGGTTCCCAATCTTCTCCGGCTGGAACGTAGCATTGATGACATCTATTTTAACATTGATTTTGGGTTCTTTGGCCTGAAAACAGAATGGCATTGATCATGCATGAGCAATGCTGGAAGGGAAGCTACTGAGCTACTGGCTAAGTGGGGTAAGGCAGGATCAGAGAGTCTTCAAAAGTAGTAACTGACCCTTCTGAACAAAATGTATCATACACTCACACTTCACTGTGTGGTGTGCTCCAGACCAAACAGAGGCCTAACCCATCCAATTTAGATTTGAGCTGTGCCTAGTCCGGAAGTGCCAGTGAAACACTGACAGTGCATCTGACTTTACAGCTGAGCCAGTCTAAAGGCTAATTGACCTCAAAAGGAAAGAACTCACTCCTTGAATCACAGAAAAGACCTTTAAAGGACATCTAGTCAGACCCCTCTACAGTGAGTAAGGAAGTCTTCAACTCGATCAGGTTGCTCAGAGCCCCAGTCCAGTCTGACCTTGAACTTCAGGGATTAGGCATTCACCACCTCTCTAAGCAATCTGTTCCAGTATTTTACCATCTTCGTTGTAAAAGGACTCTTCCTTATATCTAGTTTAAATCTACTCTCTTTAAGTTTAAAACCATTACCCCTTGTCCCATCACAACAGGCCTGCTAAAAAGTCTGTTTCCACCTCTGTCATAAATTCCTTTTAATACTGAAAGGCTACCCTAAGGTCCCCTCAGAACCTTCTGTTCTTCAGGCTGAACCCACTCTCAGCCTACCTTCACAGGAGAAGTGTTCCAGCCCTCTCACCATTTTTGGGGCCCTCTTCTGGATCTGCTCCAACATGTCCATGACCTTCCTGTGCTGAGGGCCCCAGAGCTGGATGCACATACTTTACAGGGTCTCATAAAGGTGAGGCAGAAGGGAAGAAACATCTCCCTCAATCTCCATGTCACACCTAATACAGCCCAGGATACAGTTGTTTCTCATCTGCAATTGCACATTTATGGCTCATGTCCAAATTTTTATCCACCATTATCCCCACAAGCTTCTCCACAGGGTTTTTCTCAACCCCCTCACCCTCCAGCTGGTATTGATATGAGGCATCGCTCAACCCAGGTGCAGGACCTTGCACCTGGCCTTGTTAAACCTCCTGAGGTTTATATCATCCCACTTCTTGAGCTTGCCCAGGTCCCTCTGGATGGCATCTCCTGCTCTTCCCTACCCTGGGCCATCCTCTCCCTTGTGATATGATATTAGCATTTGCCCCACTCGTTCCAGGGAGATGAACAAGCAGAAAACAAGACCTCCTCAAAGACAACCAGAGAACAGGTTTTTTGCCAACTTGGCTCACAATGAGGTGAGGTTGGTTCCAGGGATGGTGCAGGATTACACATCCAAGCAAATGGATAGGGTGAAGTGAAAGATCAGTCCTTTTTTCAGCAGTGAGGGAAGCACAAAGAGAGAATATGAGGAGATGTCCCCCTGACAGTAGAAAGGGGATGAGCAAAGCAATCTCAGAAACATGTATAGGAAATCAGAACATCTCTGTGACCCTGCTGCTCTGGGTGGAGTACTGACTGAGGTGGGAGTTGACCACTATACTCACATCCTGCTTGGTAAAATACTTCAGACATCCCTCTCTCTCAGACAAGAGGAACTTGCGGGGTAAGAACTGTCCATTGTCTCGACCTCGCTTCCAGAGGATGCCTTCCTTCACCCCTAGGAGCAGAAAAGACACTTTTAATAGCATCCCCCCATGAGCTCTGTAGGCACCAGAGAGGAGCACACAGCCAGGTGTCCCAGCTACCCCTTTGGGATAAAACACATGCTAGACTATTGCCAAGAACAAACACTTGAGAGGTGACCCCTCTGACTTTCAAATGAAGACAGTTGTGTTCCTGGGTTTGCAGCTCAGATAAACACTCACCAAAAGACAGTCCCAGATTCTTCCCACCTCCCAGTCCTGCTCCCACTACTGCCTCTGACAGTGTGAGAGCTGTATCCTGTGAACACCAGAGTCTTGGCCCATGCAGACTGGTGTGGGACAAGAACTCTTCCCACTTGCCTCTGCTGACTCCTGGGCTCTATCACCCTTTGTCACAGCACTGATAGTGACATTTCAAAGGCAATGGCCATGGTCAGAGGGAGCGACATACAGCAGGACAGAAATTCCTTACTGCAGAAGTCTGTATCCACCAGGACATCAAATGCTTTTGAAAAATTCCAAGTGGTAATACCAGGCTTGGATACAATCTGTGGCAGTGCCAGTCTATGCTGCCCACAATTTAATTCCCCCAGGACCAATGCCCTGTAAGTACCAGTTGGGTTCTCAGGAGTACTTGTGGGATTTGCAACATTGACACTTCATGATGCTCAGAAGTTTCCAGCAAAGGCAACAGGCAGGATATTTTGATGCTCTGCTCTTACCATCAGAATATGGCAGTTGTTTTCCTGGCTCAGTAAATTCTTTGCGTTCATATTTGGCCCGGATCCACTGTTCTCTCAGCACTCTAAGGAGAGAGGTGACAGGTAGCTCAGAAATGAACTAGAGAACTGCCAGAGAATTGCCCTTCCCCCTTTTCTTCTGTATGCAGCAACTTACTGACAGTCATTGTAGGTTGGCTGGTAATAGTAAATAGGGATGTGAGCTTCGTATTTGGCTTTAGTCACAGCGTTCCCATGCTTGGCCAGAAACTGCAGAGTTAGACAGAGAGTTAGCACCTTGCCTTTGACGCAAACTCATGCTGGACCTTTTTCTTTCCTGTCCCACTACAGGGCTAGATGCACATCAAGCTCTAATGGAGCCTTCTCTTTCTCCTCCATTACAACATCCCAGCAGTCTGGCTACAGGAAGGTGGGTCTCAAAGGTCTCATCTACTCTCAGACGTTACACTGATTGCATGTGAATCAACAGAATGCCATAAATGTCACTTCCGTGGGGCTGGGTGCACACACATTCAGTGGATTTGCTGCCATGTCCCACATCTCCTGGAGAGTTCAATAACAGCTCTGCAACACCATCTTGGAGGACATTCCAAACCTCTTTGGTTCTCTTCCAAAGAGCAACAAGATACAGATTATTTTTTTTGGATCTCCAGAAAATATTTTCAGTCCCTTGAAGATTAGTGAGTTGAGGGGAATGTAACGGGAAGAAGTCAAGTTTCCATAAATGCCATTTTTCTCAATAAATCATATTATATCTGGAAACTCTTCTCAGAGAATAGAATTGCCAATATTTTCCCCTTGGACTGTTGAAACCAAGAGGAGACATTAGGACTGGATGGTGTTGGCAAGAGGAAAATAAGTTATCTGGAGCAACAAAGACTCAACCTTAGCAAGATACATTGCAACAGCTCTGCATTTGCCATAAAGTATCAGGACATGAGGAGACACATAGGGCAAGTGCATCTGCCCTCTCCCAGTGGGTTATGGGGAGCTATCTCTGATCGAGCGCCAGGAACATAAGTAGAAAAGGGACAGATTAAATCAGATTACATACACAATTCTTTGAGGCTGAAGGGCTGATCTTCCCAGGATACTTCGTGTGTAGCCTAGACCCAACCTACTTGACATACCATTGGGGATAAAGACCTCACCTGCACCTGAGCATCATCCCAGTGGTCCATCTTCAGGGATTTGACCTTGCTGATGCTAGGAATGTTGCGGTGAATTCCTGAACAGCTGAGGCATATAAAGACACCCAAAGTAGAGGATGCCCAGTCAGGATCTGAGGGTATAAAAAAGGGTATGACTAGAAGCCATGAATGTCCCTGGGAGATGTGCCTCACCTGAGAACGTAGTCCTGAGAAACAGAGAGCTGGGAGATCACAGTTTCATCTGAGCTGATTAATACCCAAGGTACAGATGCCAGTCACAAAAAAACACAGCTATTATTCCCCTTTCTTCCTGCTTCAAGCACTTTGTCTGAATCTTTATTCACTTATACCTTGAAAAACTCCAAAGTACTCCATGAACTCCCTTTGTGTAAAGGGTCACCCAAGATGAAAATGAAACCACTTCTGGGAAAAGACTCCATGAGACGTTTAGTACATTACAGCAAAATTTCAAAAGTATTTAGCTCAGGAAGTGAAAAACCTTTAATCGGAACGATTTTCCTGGAAGAATTTAATAAGATAAAATGGTACTAATTAGCCCAGTCTTAATTTGGCTTGGGTGGTACACTCTACATGCCCCTTTTGGGGGTGTGCAATGGGTGCTTTTAGCAGCACTTGTAGGACCTCAAATTGAAGTCCTTTTGAGAGGGCAAGCCCTTCAGTAAATGAAATCTCCTAGGTGACTGTGGCAGGTTGTCAGTTCAGAGCTGAGTCATGAAAGAGACAATGCCCTCCTGAATCATGCCTTTTTTTCTGGAGCAATTAGGATTTCACTGGGAGCTTTCCTGTCAGGTCCTGACTGGGCATGACCTTGATTTGTATTTGAGATCTAACATGACTACAACCTACAGTACTGCAGCAATGCAGCCCCTGCTGTTCTGGCACTCCCACATCCCTGTCCTTCTTCCCACCAGTGCTATGGAAGCATCTCCTTCCTCCTCCCTTGCCAACACACCTCCAGGGAGAAGGAACTAATACCCAGAGCAATCCCTTCCCTTCCTCTCCAGCCCAGGTTCCTGTGCAGTGCAGATAGCGAACACTAAAAAGCTGCTAAAGACCAGTCCCAGCTCCTTGCTTCCAACTCTTCCTCCAGCATCCCTCAAGGACTCACCTGGCTTCCCGCAGTCTGCACACAAAGAGTTTTCTGCTCTTTTCCACACCTCCTTCAGGGCCCTCATGCTCCTCTCGTTTCCTCCGGCCATCACCTCCCAATGGTATCCCTCCAGGCAGGGCAGGACGGGGCCAGGAGGGCAGCTGCCAGTGCCTTAGGCACCTGCAGGCCAAACCACTGGGTTGCCCGGGAGAGAAGAAGCCACCAGAGAGACAAGCTCTGGCAGATGGGAAAAGGGAAGGCAAGAAAAGCCGTGAGGTTAATGGAAATGGTACAGAGCTTGTGGGTGCACCTGAGCCGGCTGAGCACAGGCTGGGGCAAAGAGGCTGGAGGCTGAAGTGCACCCAGACTGTGAGGGAGGAGGAGGAGGAGGAGAAGGAGACCTGCCCCATGGGCGTGGAGGGAAGTGCAGCAATTAACCACAGAACTGGTTTTTCCGCATTTCTGCTGGTGAAAGGACGGACCAGGAAAAGAGTGTAAGCAGCAAGCAAGCTGATAAAGGAGAGCTGGCCCTGGACAAGCCGCCACCAGGCTGTGACAGGGCTTGTGTCAGGACACGTGTCAGGACCCGTCACACTCTGTGGGTTGGGGGGAGTTGGCTTTGGCTGCCCCCGCAGCGCTTCAGAAGCTTCCACCAAAGTCAGATGGTCACCACGCAGGCGTTACACCCATTTTTAAGGCGAGAACAGAGGACAATAAAGGTTCACGAATTCAGCCAAAGCCACTCATAGCCATAAGACAGTGGGGGCATCACGCCCCCGCCAACTCAGGCCAGTATTTCTCTCCACCACTACAAAAACCATGGCTGTCTTCCCAGATCTGGCAGCAGGTCCTGCATCTTGGACACTCGGTGTCGGAGCCAAGACCCGTCCCAATCGCCTTCCCCAGCTAAGAGGAGCAGCACAGGCGTCGCTAACGCCAAGCAATGACAACAGCCTGAAATAGCGCTCTGGTGAAAATGTTCAGTTGAAAAATTGCAGACTTTTAACTATTTGGAGGAGTGACTTTTATTAAAGAGATGTAAATGTAAAACCTTCAGGAGTGGCAGAACCGAGTCTCAGGGTGTAAGATCAGGCGCTACACCGGCACGGCCGCCCGAGGCAGCGCCGTAAAATCTGTCGCTGGGAGGGAGCTGAAGAGGAGTGAAGCTGGAGCCTCCCGCGCTTGAAGCAACCCTCTATCCGCCCCAGGCCGGGTGCTAATGCCGGGAACAGGCCCCGCAAGGTCCACAACTGCAGCCTCGGCCTGAGCCTGAGGGGGCGGGCGGCACAAAATGTCGGGCGGGGCGGGGGCCGCCCCTCGGGCCCGGCGGCGGCGGCGGAAGGGGCGGGCGGCGGCGGCAGCGTGGTGCCGCCATGGGCCGCAAGAAGAAGAAGAGCAAGGGTCCGAGCGGCCGTGAGGGGCGGCTGGTGGTGACTTTCGACGAGGAGAGGCGGAGGTGAGGCCGGGCAGGCCCAGGGTGGGGAGGCGGGACGGGGGGGAAGGCAGGCATCCCCCCGGTTGCTAAAAGCCGGGAGGGGCTCCGTGTTGCCGGGGGCAGGGAGTACCTGACCGGCTTCCACAAGCGGAAGGTGGAGCGGAGGAAGGCGGCGTTGGAGGAGATCAAGCGGAAGCTGAAGGAGGAGCAGAGGAAGATGAAAGAGGAGGTGGGAGAAAGGGTCGTGTGTGTCCCCCCGCTCCCCTGCCATGGGGGGGCTGGGGGCGGAGCAGGAGGGGCGGCAGAGGCTCGGCAGTGACCTGTTTGCATTCCTCAGCGGCACCAGGAGTACCTGAAGATGCTGAGCGAGAGGGAGGAGGCGCTTGGTACGTGCTGGGCCCCTCGGGTGGCGAGAGGGAGGGATGCCTGTGACCCGGGTGAGAAGGGCTGGGGCAGGGATGCTCGAGCATTGTCCCGCAGCAACAGCTCCTCGCTCCTCCCATGTGCTCCTGGGAAGCTGAGCGGTGACCCCACGGCCTGTGGCCCTGGTGGGACAGGGGTCAGGTGGGTGGTACAGAAGGGAAGGAGGTAGGAATACATCTCCAACGTGTCACCCAGATCTCCTCAGCAAGGTGAAGGAGGTTGCCCTCCATGCTTGTAGGGTCGGTGTTCAAGCCCCTCAGCTCTTTATCCGTGATTGTGAAGGGCTGGGTGTCCCCCCTTCCCAGCATGGCACAGCAGGAACAAATGAGTGTATCTTGTGAAAAGTTGGGCACCTTGCAGTGCAGGATCTCTTTGTCTCCTCAGATGAGGCTGATGAACTGGAGCACTTGGTGACATCGCAGACAGAGTCTGTGAACATCGACCACCCAAACCACATCGTAACAGTGACCACCATCAGTGACCTGGACCTCTTGGGGGCACGCCAGCTGGGTCTGACCACCCCTGTGGTAAAGCCTCTTGCTACCTCTCTGATTGTATCAGCTGTAAACCTTGGGGTTGGCTGGTGCTCCCTGAATATGCCCAAAGACTTGCAGCTGGCTGGGAACAGGAATGAAAAGGGAAGCTCATGGCTTTCATATTTTCCCACAACTTACATTGAGCCTCTAAAGAGGCGTAAATATCCTGTATGAATCGTTCACTCCAAACCTCCCTGTGTCTGTCCAGAAAAATTGCTGTTAGCATGAAGAGGGATTTCTCTCTCCATGATCTGGTGCTTGGAACACAAATAAGGAAACTATATAGTTCTGTTTGTGGTTGCTTTTATTCTCAAAATACATTGTAACAGATCTTATATTTATAGAGACTCTCAGGTACTGGTTGACTTGATTCCTCTTAATCTTCATAATTCATGGTTGGATATGAGCTCTTTGGGGAAATGTCTGTGTTCACCTTTTACATTTGTAAGGTCACTTTCTAATCTGAAAATCCACTTAAAGAGGTCTTGATAGTAATTTAAGAAAAAAGCTGTGACTTTTGGTTCATTATTTAGACTTGAATTGCATGGCCATTAAGGTCATGCTGAAGTTTTTGGATATTAAGGTGTAGGCACTGCTTGTCCCTTTCCAAGAGACCGTTATGAGAAACCTTGAGACTTGGAGAGCAAGGGATGTGGAGAATTAAAAAAATCTTCATCTGTGACTAGATGGTTCACAAAACAGGATGAAACCAAGAAGGTAATGGAAATGCCAGAATCACAAAACTGGTTTCTTTTTAAGGGAAAAAGCGATGGATCGGAAGAAGAGAAAGGGGAAGAAGTGGTGAACAAGCCTGTAAGAGCAATGCCTAAGAAGTCCAGAAACCCCTTCCTTTCTGAAAAGTATGTATAGATTCATTCAGGCCTTTGTGCTAGTCTCTGGAAGCTGATCCGGAGGATGGTTCCTTTGCGGATCCATGATAACGGCCGCAGGAGGGGATGCGGTGCTGTCTGGTCGCCGCGGGCAGGAGCCACCAGGGGCCGCTGGTGGAGCACAGGCTGCGTGGACGCTCTGGACACATGCCGTGAGCTCTGGTGACGGCAGGAGCAGCAGCAGGAGGAGGAGGAGAATGGGCTTCGTCCTCACCTCTTTACTTAATCCTTCATCTTGCACGTACTGCAGGGTGCAGAACTTGTCTCTGGGGTTGAAGGTCAAAAGATCCTAAAGCTGAAAGCTTTGTTGTTCTCCACATTTTTCAGTATTCAGGTTTTACAACTACTCTGGGGATGTGGAGAAATACTTAACTCTCTGGTGTCTGGGCAGCCCACTGCTCACAGTATTAATTTTGGTTGTTACTGCACATGGAGACTTGTGGGTTTCCTGCACAGCTTGGAGTTCCTTTAGGGCTTGCCATGGCTGGCATCCATTCCTGCTGGGCCACACACGGCTCTTCTGCTATTGTTGTGTTTTTGCCTTGTTTCTGCAGACTTAAGTCCCCAAACATTTTTCTCTTTCTGCCCTGCACAGAATCTCTTCTCTTACTGCCACACTGCACATGCACAGCCGGAAAAAGACGAAAGGAAAGAGATCCCAGCGTGGGCAAGGCCCACGCAAGAAAACCCAGAAGTCCAGCACAGGACGAACCACCAAGACTCAACGACGGAGGCTGACGGGCAAAATGAGCCGTGACCAAGATTAACGGAGAAACTGGTGTTCAGACTACCAGCTGGGACAGTGCTCCACATCTGGACTGCTGCTTCTTGGGGCCCTGTTGTTGTGGGCACCTTGTTTACGTGGCACTCTGAGCAGCAGTGAGCCCAGTTCAGCCTTTCTTTGGCCTCTGAGCACTGGCTGGAGGACTAGACACACTATGCCTTCTGTAGTGATCTCCAGCTAAGTGTCTGGGTTTCACAAGGTCGCTTAAAACTTCTGCTGGAGGGTCATATTTTCTGTTTGGGGTAACGCTTCTGTCCTTGGTCCTCTCCTTTCAGAGCTGATATTTGGCTTTATCAAAGAGGATCTGGGGCAGAGTGCAACAGGCACGTCATTGTCAGGGCAATTTGAGAGACTTGGAAGAGATTACTTCCAGTCGTGCATCAGTGCCCTGGCATTTCTGCTGTTCAGTAAATCCTTTTTCCATGGAGATGTGGTGTCATCTTGTGTGTTTCTTCACCAGTGCCACACCTGAACACAGGGGTACTTTTTGCTTGGTACCTGTGCCAGGTAAAATAGGGTAACTTTGTGAATACATCTGAAGTCATTTTGCCAAGGAAAAAAACCATTTGTGACTGATTTGAAGTGTAGCTGGAGCTAAGCTAACACCAGTACCAGCTGGAAAGTGGGGGAGATAATTCCTGGTGCTCAAAGGATATTGAAATCCACTGGTGCTTGGAAAATGGAATAGCTAGGAGCTATTTCTGTGGTAACACAGAGCCAGCCAGTGCAGGAATGGCTCATTCCATTGTCTGCTGAATATGCCGATCGTAACTGCGATAGCTCAGAGGAGTACGAAATGCCCTAATGCCCTTGCTGTACATGTGCGGCCCTCTCTGGGGTGGGAGTGGCAGAGGCTGCCCTTGCCCTTTACCTCAGGGCTGCTGCCGTTATTAGCAACTAATTGCCTTTCTTCTTAAGTTTTCACTGTATGTGTTTTAGTGTGGTTGCCTTTTGCGGGGGGGAGGAAAGAACTTTGTGTGGTTGGGATTGAAAAATACTTGCGGCAAAACTGAGTGAATGCTCTGAGGAGGAGAGTGAGCCCAGGCAGCCTGCTGGTCTCTGTCCTGGGGTATCTGTAGGAAATGGCCATTCTGTCTCTGTCAGCCATATGTGTACTGGCAAGGAAATGACAAAAAAAGAAAAGGGCTGTGTGTCCAAAACCCACACCAAAAAAATTTGCAACCCAGCAATGGGCAAGTAAATAGATTCCTTATGCCAGAAATGGGAGGGAAAAGAGTAAACCAGTGCTTGAGGCTTCATGGAGGAACATCAGAATAGTGCTGATGGCCGCCAGCCACTAAAGCGAGTGGCACCGGCCTAATGTGTCTCCATCATTTTTTGGGGTATGCACACAAAGAGAAATTCTTCAGTGTGTTACAGAGGGTATGATCTCAACACTGACAGCAGTGATGCAATTTCTGGTAAAGGGAGGGTGCTGAAGAGAACTGAGTGATTCATGTGCTTGTGGTAAGGAGTGGGGTCCTTTCCCTTCTGAAGAAGGTAAATGCTGGGGAAGTGGACACTTATCCCATGTGCCACGGGTGACTTGTGTGCTTGGATCCTGAGTCCCATCCTGGGCTGAGATCTTGGGCTCTAACACTGAATACCTCAGTCACATTATTAAAGTGTGTGTGACTTCTTTGCCTCTAAAACAGTTCTCAAGCGCTGCCTTAAAGGCTGCTGCAGATTTAATGTGGGATTTAATATGTGACCTTATCTATCTCCCTAAGTGTAGATAGATAGTCTCACATAGGGTCGTTGGGTTTTTCGGAACTGGAAAACCAAAACTCCGGCAAGACCAAAAGTCTGATGCTGGACTGGATGTCATCCCAAGAGTCCAAGAGGTGATGGAGCATAAAATATTTTTTGCCCTCTTTTGGTAGTTACATGCCCTAGGGTGCTCTGTGGTTGGCTGGTTTGAGAGGAACGGAGGAGAGAGGGAGATGAAAGTTTTGTTTGGAGAGGTGTGCTACACCGAGGGTGCTGCAGCTCAAAGCAGGAAGACAGAGTCTGTAACACCCGTGGTCTGGATAGTACAGCAACTTTCCCTTCTCTCCAGGGCATAGTGCCTTTGTGGAGAGACCATGGACAGAAGGTGACTTGCACTTCTCCAACTGAGGAGTTTGCTCTGGAGCTGGGATGGTTACTGTAAAGGAAATGCACCATCTGCCTGTTTGTGAAATCTGCTGGAATGTGGACTGTGGAATGTGAGTCATTTACCTTCCCAAGCCTGTAGACAGCCTGGCATGGCAGTTGGGACAGTGCTGGATGATCTCATTGTAATCTTGTTGGGATGTGAAGAGTGACCTCAGCAGTACTTCAATTTTCGTTATTTTGCTGCCAGGTGATCTAGAAGAATCTCGTTTTTAGTTTGCTGTTTTGCTGGCCCTAATAACATCTTTTTCAAGTGTCAGCTGGAATCTCCAATGGCCTCTTCTGTGCTCTGAAAGCTTCCAGCTCCTGCTGGAAGAAGAGTTTTCAAAGAAAAAAAAAAAAAAAAAAAAAAAAAAAGAAAAGAAAAGTCATGGAAAAACTAAGAACAGAACTGTTAAATCCTATACAGCATTAACCATCAGGATTGTTCACTGCCCTATTGATTACTCCATGTGATTGATTAAAGCTTTATTTTGTAATGTAAACAGCCCTAGCCTAGTCTTTGTTACGGACAGGGTGTGCAGTCGGACTACCCCAGGATATATTGAATTGAGGATATGAATTCCCACATGCAAGTTAGTGAGTTAAGTGTTTGCCAGACACATCACAATTCATACCAGACTCTGGCTTAAAATTGTTATTTGCAGCTTCCCATTGTTTTCAGGATGGATTTGAGCACTTTTGTTTCTGGTTCCTCCCTCCGCTCCCCAACCCTCAGCTGTTCTCAAGTTTAAGCTGGTCAGGAGGAGGCCACTTCCAAATATGAGGTACCTGTAAAAGTCAACTTGCTAGTGCAGCTGCTGCTCCATAAAGGAAAAGCAGAGCCCAGCAGCTCCCTGTGAACTCCCTTTTCTGCTGTCTTTCCATGTGTGGCTCTGCAGCGAGGTCACCTCGGGCACCTGCACATTACTGTGCGCGTGCCCCCGGTTCGCACAGAGATGCAAGGCTTTGACGTGGGCTGCCACACCGGGGTTTCCATGCATGATGGCTTTCCCTGGCTAGACTGCGATTCCGCACACGTGCACACGCAAAAATGTAATTGGGATTACGGAGGATCAAAACCAGACTGAGAGCCAAAAAGGTCAGACAGTTGGGGAAAAATCGGAGCGCAGCGCAAAGAGGAATGGTTGGAGCATGTGCATGAGCTGTGTGGTAATCAGTGTGCTGTATTTATTGCTTTTGTAGCGTATCGAGCTCAAGGCTGTACTCACTACAGTCACTGCCGCTTCCAGCACTGTATTCCAGAGATGAACTCGAGGGAAAAAGTTACTGGGAGAGTGATAAGAACTTTTGGGCTTTAAGGGAGCTGCATAACGGGTTGTTTGGGGAAAACAAGTTTGAAGAATGGGTTGCAAACTGCCTTTAATGAGTAAACAAAAAGTGAAATTGAATTTTTTGTAACACCAGGGTCAGGAAGAGAAGGAATTTTAATTGTAGTAGGAGCGATGGACGATGTAAAGGACGTTCCACTAGAAATAGCAAGGATCAGGCAGGGCTTATGCTTGTCAGGTAAAGCCCTGGTTAGACAAACCTCTCTGGGGAGTGCTGTGAGTGAGCATGACCTTCTGTTGGAGCTGTGCTGGAAACAGGGTGGTGGATCAATCCGCCGCTTCAGCACCTGTTTCGGGTTCGGGCTGAGTAACTCCTGGGGTGCTGCCTCCGGGGGAGCACCGGGACAGATCCCCGGCAGGCGGTGAGAGTTGCAGAAGAGGGGAAGGGCGGGGGGATGACCCGCGGCCGGTGTCCCCGCCCTGTGCCCGGCCCGGCCCGGCCCGGCTCGGGTCGATCTCCCGCCCGCCGGCACCGGCACGTGGGTGCCCGCACTCGTGGGCGCCACCGCCCCGCGCCTCCGCCGGCAAATCAGAGCGCGATATTCAAATCACTGCTCCGTGGAAGCCAATGAGAGAGGAGGAGGCGGGGCCTCGCCCCCCGCGGTTCCCACGGCGAGGTTCATTGAGGGGGAGCTCGGCGGGCGGCGAGGTGCTGGGAGCCATAGGGATTCCGAGGTACTGGGGGTACTGGGAGGCACTGGGAGCACTGAGCATGGCTGCATGCGTGCCAGAAGCCCTGGGGATCACGGCATCATCCTGGCAGTATGCCCCAAAGGATGTGGGGAGCAATGATATGCCCAGCAAGCAGTGGGGTACCAGGGGTTCCAGCTATGGGTGGCAGTCCATGGGCAGAGGAGGGCAGCGATGTTGGGATGTTCCGTGCCGCATCCCTGGCAGGGGAGTGCTTAGGCTCTTGTCTAGCATTTCGTGTGAACTAGTCAAGAAAACAAGACCCAGTGTGAAGAGGGGGGCTGCAAGGCTAGCACCAGTGTAACTTGCTGTATTGCAAAGGAGTGCACCGAGAAACGAAAATTATCACTTGGTTTTGACATTGATGGTTGATCCTTGTTGTTCTGGGGAGCAGCCGTAGCCTTGATCAGCTGCTTTGATTCAAGTGTCCATGTTTAGGGCAGCAGTGGCACGTTCACATGAGGGATGCTGGACTGATTTCCTGTCCTTCTGTTGGTGCCTCCTCCGGGCAAATTAGGCAGAGCCCTCCCAGCACAGATCACATCCTCAAATCCAAGGACTCAAACCCCGCAGAACAGAAGATATGATGGTGGGCAGGATGTTTGCAAAAAAAAAAAAAAAAAAAGGGGGGCAGAAGTGTGGAGCGCAGTTGTTGTGATAGCAATGCTTGTTTCCCTCCACAGTTTTGCAATCGACTGTCCTAAAGGTCTCAGAAATTTTCGAATCAACAAGTTTAGAAAGAATGTCAGTGTGTTTCCCAATTTTCTAAGCTGCTTATAGCCATCCCTTTATGAGCGACACAGTTAAGAAAAAAGGTTTTCTTTTTGTGCCTTTTAAGAGAGCTTGAACAAGGGAAGCATCCAGGAAACAAAATAGCAGGACATGTGCATCATGATGCTCACAAGGACTCCCAAACTGAAGGAGGGTGAGCTGTCATTTCAGGGTACAGCCTTTTATTATCTATGATTATATGGATCATACTGATCACCTTGTACCTGGGTTCCCTTCGATTCCAGTATTGACAGCTGAGAGCAGGAAACTAAAGTCTGGGAATAACATTCCTGCTTCCACAGGAGCCTGAGGCTGGGGGACCCTAAGTTCTGCTCTTCTGCTTCTGTTCCTTCCTCCTTTTCTTCCTGGCTGTCCCCTGCCAGCAGTCCAGCAGCCAAAAATCTTCATCTCTGCTATGGAACAATGTCTGGTTCAGTGGATGATGTGCCCTGCATGAACTTTGAAGCCAACATATTTGCAAAGAGCCTGTGCCAGCACTGTTTCCGAGCCGCAGGGGCTCACCAGCATGCTATCCAGGTGAGCTACTCCATCCTACCTGGAGGCTATGTATACCTCATTAAGGGCCCTTTGTTCCACATTGGGACTCCATCTGCCTTTTCAGAGATGGAAATCCGTAAGGCAAAGGCTCAGCTGGGATTTCTATATGTGCTGGGGTGGAAAGATGCATGGGGAGAGAGTCCTTTTCCAGGTGTAGAAATCCATTGTTTAACTCTGCCCAGACTAAAGCTGAAAGCCACCATAGTAGGGAAGGGCTGGACACTGGGTACCACAGGCTTGTTGGAACCTGAAAGGGAAAGCAGTGGTATTGAAGATGCAAAGCTATAAGGAGGGATGTGGGGACTGGCAGAGCAGGGACCCACCCTAGATTAATCCCTGCTTGCTGCCTGCTGGCATTTCCAGCTTTCCTCACCTTGAATATGGTCCTGGTCGATTTCCCTGTTGCCTCAGGCTGTGGCTTAGGGCCAGGGCTGATTCCTGTCCCTGGGGCAGCTGCAGTGAGTTCTTCCCGGAGAGGGAGGCAGGAGAGGGATGAATCTCATGGGACTCTGGGTTCCAGATACCTCGATCCAACACAGTCCTTTGGGACAGGGCTGGACTCAAAAGCTACTTGGCTCTCTCTGACTGGGCAACAGCTGGTTTCATGTTCACGGAGGGTTTCATGTTGTTTGCCGTCCTCCAGGAGCAACTGGCCAGGGATGATGAAATAGTAATGAGCCTCTCTCTTTCTCGCCCTCTCCTTCTCTTCTCTTGGCCCTGGGCCCTCTAAGGTTACCTCAGCCCTTCACCCGCTATCTGCTCAGAGCTGTCACCTCTGAGTGAATCCTGGTGCGGGCGAAACGCTGGAGGCAAGGTGGTGCAGACTGCTGGCTCCCTGGAGCCTCCCCCACTGCTGCTCATAAGCCCTGAAGATAACAGGGCCAGGGAGGATGCTGAGACGCCTGCAAGCCCTGACAGAGGCAGGGACTACAGTCTTTTCTGCAAAAATTTTCCTTCCTCTTTGTTCTGTTGTCTCTTCCTGAGCTATCCTGGTGGCAAGGGAGAGCAGTTGCCAGCAGCATCAACGCCAGCATGAGGGGCCAGTTTTCCTGAGCCCTCATCCACACATGCAGTCTCTAGGATGTCTGCAGCATTCAGCATCAAATAGGAACATGCTGGGCCTCTCTGGCCTCTCGAAATAGCAGAAAAATCTCATCGGTGGGCTGAATGAGATATCAAGAGCCCTGGAGGCCAGGCTGCTCTCGGAGGAGGTAGAAGAAGCAGGCATTTCCGAAGAGCAGCCTTCATCCTCATCCTTGACATGCTGACAGCACCATTACATCCCCTTCTTCCTTCCAGGAGCATGCTGCAGAGGTCGCAGGACGCGATGCCTGCAGCGACGCGGACCCAGGAGAGCCCTGGGATGCCCTCCATATTTTAGCCCCGCAGTGCGAGGTGTACGTGTGCGTGGGCCCAGTGGAGGGGACAGAGCGGTGAGTACCAGGCGGGAGCCGTGCTGCTCCAACAACCCCATCGGTGGGAAGAGTGGAGGAGGGGGAGCGGGAAGCCAAGAAGGGGGAAATCAGATGCCTTCTCCCCGATGCTCTGCATGCTGGTGCTTGGGAAAAAGAACTGAGAAACCCCCAAGTCGTGCCCTGTAGTTCCTCTTGGCTATCCCAGGAGAGGGCAGGGACCCCTAAAAGTGTCTCCTCCTTCTTTACACCCTCCAGAGCAAGGCTGGTGGTCCCAGGATGGGCTCTGCTAGCCTGTGCCCATCCAGTAGAGAGTGAGCCACTCTGGCTTGGGCTGCCAGTGCTGCCACCCGTCCCTGAGCTCTGCGGGCTCTGCTGACCACCAGCTGTCCTCTCTCCCTGCCCTACAGCTGGCACGAGAGCAGGCGATATCCCCCACTCAGCCCCGGAGCTGAGGGTGAGCACAGAGAAACTGGCACCGACCCTAGCGCCTGTGCTGAAGCCAACTCCACGTTTGCCAGGGTGAGATGGGGATTTCTTGTGGTTTGGGTTATTCTGGTCTCCCCAGCCTCCTTGGCCCTTCAGTGCTGATTCTGCTGGGCACATTCAGAAGGTTCTTGGGCATACAGACAGGTTGAATTTGCCCCTCTGGCTCTCCTGCCTTGGGCAGACAGAAAAAGGACCCCATGATGTGCAGGGAGTTGGATTTGATGATCCGCAAGGGTCCCTTACAACTTGAGGTATTCTAGAATTCTAAGGTCCTGAGATGCAAAGGGAGGATCAGCTGAGACTCTTAGTCCCCACAAAGGAGGCTCTCCCCATAAAGAGCATGTGAGATTCACCCTTGGATTCATCCGTGCAGACTTTCCTATGTTGTTTCTTGCCATTGTTGGACTGGGGTCATCTTACACTCTCGCAGCTCCTCTTCTGGTTCCTTTTTACCAGCAACATATATGCTCTCACATCCTTCCAGCCCACAAAAGCTACTGGTCCCCATTGCAGAGATCCACCCTATTTTGTCTCCCAGGAGGGGGAAATGACCCGGTTGTGGGACAACACTTTGGGATCAGGCAAACGGGACATGATGAGCTACATGGGCCATAAGGAAGAGGTACGGCCACGAGCCCTGCAGGCAGACAGATCCAGGTGGGCTCAGCCCGTTCCCTCTGGATCCTGGGTGAAAACTGAAGCCCAAGGCTTTAGGAAAGAACACTGCTCACTGAAAGCAGGTATTCTTGTTTGCTCCCCTGTGAGATCCACGTTCTGGTTTGGTTTCTACCCAGGAGTCTCTGAAGTTCACAGCAGATCTCTATTTAGACTTTGCATCTCTTTATCCAAATCTGGTCCCAGAAGGTGTTCAACACCTCCATGGGCACAATGTGAGAGTCCATTTCTGTATGCACTGATCATGAACTGTGGATTTCTTGGGTGTTCTCTATCTGCATGGTTTGGCATGTCCTTGGCTTGCAGTGCTGTTTCCCAGCACTCCCACTCTGCCTGGAGGGAGTCTGGGTTTTATCTCTGCCCTCCTGGACCATTTCTAGCTCTCCTTCGAAGACCTGCTTTGCCGTGGACGTGGTGGCATCCCGCGTCGCTCGTGCCTCCCCCAGTAACGGCCTTCTCCCCGTCCCAGAGCACCGTCCTGCCAGCCAGAAGCCCGAGGAAATCCGGCCGAAACACCGGAAAACTGACCCTCCCTGGGCATCCACCCTGCCACGTGCCCCAGCTGGCTCCCCACCGGCTCGCAGTGACCCACTGAGTGGCGGTGGGCACTTTGCTGGGTCTCGGGTACGGGAGTCCCATGGGCATTCCGGCGGTGGGGGCACAGAGGGGCGGCATGGGCTGGAGAGGCAGGAGTACACGGTGTTGGCAGACCTGCCCAAGCCCAAGCGCCTCAGCCAGCGGGATGCTGTTGACCGCTACAGTTCCCGGACACTCAGCCCTGGCCGAGTGGAGGTGGAGAGGATATTTGGCTGCGAACGCAGGTGAGAAGCAAGGGGACTCCACAGTGGTCAGAGGTGAGGGATTGCCCTTCTATGCTGCCGGAGACCCCCCACCTCCAAATCGCCATGCCTTATGGGGAGAGCAGGGCTCGATGTCAAAGCTCAGCTTTCAGCTGTGCTTACACTTCTCTTAAAGCAAGGATTGGGTTTAGGCTCAGTGCCATGCAAGCTGGGCAGCTCCCCCATTGTGGCAGGCAACTGAGGGCATTGGAAAGGTGAAGCGAAGCTGCTCTGCTGGAAGAGAGCAGCCCACCTTTCTCATCCTCACAGTCACCTTCTGGAAGCTGCAGGATGTCCTTCAAAGCAGGGCTTCCCATGGAAGGAGATGTACCCCAGTCCCAGCATCAGTGTCTCCCTGGGGATCCACCATCCAGTGTAGTAGTGACTCAGGAAAGGATGGGGGATGCCAAAAAAGTACCCAGTAGCTGGCTAGGTCTTGGCTGGAGAAGCAAGAGCAGCTCCAGTGTTGGTGGCATGGGGCAGGAGGGGACATATAGAGGGATTGAGGAAGTATCCTGAGCAGGTGGGTGGGATGTGAAGGACCAGATGGAGGGAAGCTAGAGGAATAGTGTGAAGAAAACCTGTGTGAGACAGCAGGATACAAAAACTGAGGTGGCTGAAGCGATGGGGGCAGGGAGAGGTTATGATGCACAGTGACTGGGAGAGGTGGAAGACTGTGGGGTCAGGCTAAGGTGGAGGAGGGTCTGTAGAGGCTCTGCCTCCAAGCTGAGCAGGGTGGCAGCTGGACAAATTATGTGTGTCCACAGGAAATCAGAGACGCTGGAGGCCTTCCAAGCTCTGGAGGAGGGCCGTGTGGACCGGCTCGATGGCAAAACGCTGGTGCCACCCAGCAAAGGCCACCTAGTACGGAGGCAGTCCAGCCCCAGCCTGCCCAGGGAGGTGAGGCTTGGCTGCATGGCAGGACCTCATCCCAACATCCCAAGCTTGGTTGCTTTCTCTATCTGTATTTTTCTCTTCTTTTGCCACAAGCTTTTGTCATTCCCCTGCCCCCCTTCCCTCTAGTCTCAGCCCTTCCTCTGTTATGGACTGGGACCCTCAGCTCTTAAATTCCAGGAGCCCTGTCACCCTTTGGGTGCAAGAGGCTTCTTTTAGCTATGATCTGGCTCCATGCACAGGGATGCAATTGCTCTCTGGGCAACCTCTAACCAAACCACCTCCCAGTCCTAATCCCATCTTGTTCTGCTCATTGGCAGTTTTTTTACAAGAGGACTCTCTGCTCTCTCCTTCCCTCATGACTCTAGAGTCAGCGACTTTCCTGGCACCTCGAGCAGCGCAGCAGAGACCCCAAGAAGCCCCTGCGCTCCCCCAGCCCAGCTCGGCACCCTGAGAAGGCCAGCAGGAGCCGGGGGGACTCCCCACGCCCTGCCAGCCCTGGCTGGCTGCTGGAGAGAGGCCGCCGGAGCCCACGCTCTGCAAGCCCAGCCCACAGGTTGGAGAGGAGGGCAGGGGAGCCCGTGAGCCCTCCCTGTCGCTCTGAGAAAAGCTGGAGAACCCGAGGGGAGCCTGGCCGCCCCTCAAACTCAGAAAGGGGCCGAGCCACCTGGCAGGCAGGGAGTACACGGCAAGCACTGGAGAAGAAGAGCCAAGGGGACTCCCTGCACCCCACAAGCATCGGGAAGGTCTCAGATAACAGCAGGCTGAACCGAGCAGGGCCACCATCACAGTCCCTCAGTACTGCAAGACATACGGAGAGCACAAGGAAAAGCCAAAAGGATATCTCCCCTCCCAGCTTGGTGCGGGGGGCAGAAAGGCAACAGGTGAAGCTGGTGGAGCCAGTGCACCTTTCAGGGCCCAGGAAGCCATCTGAATTTGGCTGGCAGAGCCTCCGGGAAAAGCTGGCGTCCTCCCAACCCGGAAAGGGCACCAGCAGTGACTGGAAAGGCCGAGGCAAACCCCTGCGCCCCACAAGCCCAACACAGCCACTGAAGCAGGACTGGAAGGGTCGAGGGGATGTCCACCAAGCACAGGTGTGGGAGAAGGACTGGAAGCGCCAAGAGACACCCGTGTGCCATGCAGATGTGATGCGTCAGCTGGAAAGGGACTGGAAAAGCCCTGCTAGATGTCTGGATGTAGGACTACGGCCAGATGACAGCTGGAAAAGGCCTGAGAGTCCAGCACAGCATCTAGAGGAGGGCTGGAAGGGTCCTGAGCACACCCGTGACACAAATAACCCAGAGAAGCCATTGGAGAGTGACTGGGGGAACAAGAATCTTCTTATTTACCATGTGAGTAGGGCAGGAGCCTCACCAGGGCATAAAACCGGCAGAGTGGGTGGGTGGGTCCCCTGGATTGCAATTCTGTGCACCGTGTCTCCCTCAAATCCTCTGCTTCTCCAGGGGAGCCATGCTGCCTTCCTGGCACTGGGAGGAGGGAGGATACTTCCTCCCCAGCCCATGCCGGCAGGCTGCAGGTTCTTAGGTCTGGGAAACTGAGGTGAGGACTAAACCCTGATGGCTTCAGCTCCTGCTTTCTCCCCTGCAGCCCCAGCTGGGTGGAAGCACCTTCTCACAGCAAAGCAGCAGCTGTCCCTCGGGAAGCCCTCAGCCACATTCGAATGCCAGTAAGAAGCGCAACAAGGTAGGGGCCAGGCTCTGGGAACGGTGAGGAAGGGCAGCTGCCCTTCCCTGGGGGACACTGCGGGCAGGACCTAGGTCTCCAGCACTTGATCTGAGCAGGCTCAGTGTGGTGCTGCCTTCCCATGACCTCCTGGACACCATGCTCACTAACATTCCCCTTCATTTCCATCCTTTGCCCATTTCTCGGGGAAGGGGCGGGGAGGGGAAAGGAGGAACTGAGTCACAGAGCCTGTTTATAAAGCCAGAGAAGAGCAGGCAGTAGACCTAGAACTAACATCTCAGTGTAGCTTTCCTTATTATTGCCCAGTGCTATGATGGTACCTAGGGCTTCATAGGGATAAAGTGGGCTTTAGTGGCATGAAAGAAGATACAGTGAATTGTGTTGGCATTCCTGGGATACCAGAAATGCCATGGCAGCAGCTTTGGAGAGCTGCAGAAAGTGCCCCAGGAGCCCATGTAGCTGGTAGCTGCACCCAAGTTCGTGCCTCTGTCGCCCTCTGCGTACATCAGTCATTTCGTCCAGGTTGTCCTCTGCTGGGACCTGGCTTTGTGTTTTATATAAGGACAAACTGCAGCCAGGAAAGAGGCTGCCAAAGGCCTCTGAAACTTGAAACGAGTGATATTCCTTCTCTCACTTCCCTGCCCCAGACCAGAGAGGAGCCCAAAGCCCTGAACTGCCCCTGTACAGCTGGGCCAGATCACCCCACCTGTGCCAGGTTTCTTCAGCACTGAGCTCTGGGGCCAGATGCCTTCTCTTTGCCTGTGGCAAGAAGCATTGCCTGAGCGTGATTGCACAGTAGAACCTGATATTTCTTAATATGCAGCCCCAGCCCCTTTTCCTTTGGGACCCTCTCTAGCAATTCCCCTTCCTGAGGCCAACGGGTTTTCCAGGGAGGTCGGGAGATAGCCTCAGGAGCAGCCTCAGGAGTCAAGGTGAGGACCCCATTGTGTGCACTGTTGAAAATCCCTGCCTGCGAAAAATCCCAGCCTGAGAACAGACCTTGCCTGGGCGAGGGCTGGGCTCCCGACCATCCCTTCCCTGGGGGGTGGAAGGGGGACACGTCTCAACCCCAGTACCGTCCCCGTCCCGTCCCGTCCCGTCCCGTCCCGTCCCGTCCCGTCCCGTCCCGTCCCG
>VXBA01001095.1:41171-61778 GCA_013399895.1 Serilophus lunatus | reverse complement strand
CCGCGGGGTTCGTTCGGGGCTTGGCGGGCGGTGGTCGCGGGGGCTCCTGCCCCGAGGCTCGGGGGGACAGCCCGGGACCGGGAGGGGGCGGAGGGGCCCCAGTGGTCAGTCGCCAACTTTGGGGGTCCCTCCGCTGCGGGGGTCTCTGGCCCCGGGACTCAAGGCTGTGGCGGTGCGTCCTTGGCTCCCATTCCCATCACCGCCGGCGTCCGCCCCCCCTCCCCCCTGGGCTCCCCGTGGCCGCTTAGTCCCCGGCGGGCACCACCCTACCCGGGTGAGCGGGAGCGTGGACCGGGCTGAGGCCAGGCCAGTTCACTGCACTGACGACCGCAGACGGATGCGAAATTCCCGTCTCCCCGGGCCTGGGGAACTCCTGTTCCCTGTGGGAAAAAGATGCGGTTTGGGACAAGGAACATCCCGCCCCTGGGGCGAACCTTCCTTGGCACAGGCGGCTGCCGGCCGCGAGCGGAGGAAGGATGTTGAGCAGAGTGGAGGTGACAGGCTGGGCTGTGCCCGCCGGCGTTTCGCACGGGGGCGGTGGGAAAGGGAGAGCCTGTCGCCCGCTGGGTCTTGCGCGTGTAGATTCGGGAGCTGCGTGTGTGCTCCAGCCTGGAAGCGATTTTGCTTTCACCAAACTGAACTGGAGCGGTTTTGCTTTGTATTTTGGCCTGGGGCCCACGCCTTGTGGAGCGAGTTCCCTTTTTGGAGAGGAGACATTGTGCTTTCTGGGAGGCTTGAGGAGCCCCTTGCACCATCTCCCGGAGATGAGAGGAAGCAGTGCTCCGGGACCTGCAGTCCTGAGGGAGGCACGGTAATAGCAGAGGCTAGTGATGGAAGGAAACACCTGAGTGTCCCATTTGTCTGCTCGGCCACTGAGCTTGCTCAGCCTGCCACAGCCTCTTCACCTCCACTTCTCCATCTCGGCCCCTCAGTACCACCCAGGAGCCATTCCTTTGCTCCCACCCTGCCCCTTTTCCTTCTTTGGTGTTTACATTCTTCAGATACTTATAGGCTGTTATCATCTCCCCTGTAGCCCTTCTTCAACCAGAGCAGGCAGCTGCCTCTCCTTAACCTGCTGTTGCAAGCCAGTCTGTCCAGATGTCACCTATGTCCCCAGCTTCTTAACCCCTTCCAGTACCTCTACCTGGCCAGCTACTGGCCAGGGCTGAACACAAAACTGGTGGGTATGGATGCAGCTGGGCAAGTTTGCTGCCACCCCCTGCAAGCCAAACCCTCGCCATCTGCAGCCCTGAGCTGCCCTTCAAGGCCATGTGTTTTGCTGGGGGTGCATCCTGCCACATCATTGCATCTCCGGCACCCGGATCTCTCCCAGCAGCTTGGCTTTCCTGGATGTTTCCTCCTCCCACTGTTGGGCCATTTCCTCTGGTTGAGGGGTTCTATTTGAGCCACGCTTTCTTCTCTGCCAGTATCCTGAACTTTTTATGCTGGATGAAGAAACTGGATTTCATTGCGGGCAGGGAAGAAAAGTGCCTTAGGCACTTTGTGCATCAACTGATGCCTTAACTTATGGTACTGGCCCTTCTATGACATGAATAGTTCAAAGATGATTTTGTAGAGCTGTGGCTCTGTGTCTGGGGCTGGTAGGAAAAGAAGAAGCCCTGTGCAATTCGCCTGCTTGGGTGAAGCCCTCCCTATGGCATTTTCTGGCCCCAGCACTGTGTTGGGGGCAGTGATTCTGGCAGGACTTCGTGGCAGTTTTCCCAGTGGCGTACATCCCATTAATGTTAATTATTTTGACACCCAGTGCTTTGGGATTGTAAATCCTCAATAAGATGAATCCCAGCTGATCTGTACAACAGCCCCAGCCAGGAGTCCTTTCACAGCCTCTCTCCCTGTATTGTTTTTCCGCCTCTGTGGAGCCTGTCCATCTCTCTTCTGTTGAGTGCACGTGCATCTTGGGAGGGAGGAGGTTGCACTTTGATGTTTTGCCCCCTTTCCTTCCTTTCCACTGCTGTGAGTTCAGGGCTGAGCTTAAGTCACTGAATTGGAAGGAATAACGGGAAAAAGGGTGGAGCTGCTGCCTTAGGGAAAGAATTAATTTTCGGGGTACTTTCTCAGGGCAGCAGTGAAGCCATCAGGATGTCTGAGCTGATGGGGATGCGTACATCCCCTTTGTCTCCTAGCTGCCAGCAGTGCCTGTCACCTCAGCAGGCAGTGAGGTTTGGGAGCCCCCCATGTCCTTTCGCTCTGGTTTCCCTCCCTTCCCAGGGAACTTCGGACTGCCGGATGCTTCTGGCCAGGCCTGAAGCTGTAGCAGCTGCTGACCCTCCCCTTGGCTGGCCTCCTTGCTCCTGTTCGAACCAATAGCCAGAGCGCCAGGGTGGGCCGGCACGTTCTCAGCTCTTGCCACCCCGTAACCTTGGGTGTAACCCAAGAGCAGCAGCTCAGGGAGATGAAAGCAGAGGAAGGCTTGTCCTGGCCAAATGGCCAGGGAGCTGGGCTTGTGGGGCAGCTGTGGCCGGACACTGGTTTGTTCCGGAGGTGTGCAATGGCTGTCAGCTTGCTGAGCCACCCCTTCTGACTAGCTCAGTCTCAGCTGGTAGTTGTAGCACATGGGGACTGCTGTTGGCTTCCCTGGGACTGCCAAGTTTGGTGCTGGACCTGTGGGAAGTCCAGCTCTGGCACTGTCACTTCACCAACACTGTCCCTGCCCAGTTTGGCTGCAGAAGAAGGGGCAGATTGGTAAACTCTGGCTTCCTGGGGAGAAGAGGCGTTGAACTGAATTCTTTGGTGGTGCAACTTCCCCGGAGCCAGTAGGGTTGGGAGGAGAGACCGGCTCAAGCCTGTTTGGCTGAGGGCAAAGCCAGGGAGAGAGGTTCCCCTGAGTCAGCTCTCTCTTGCTCCACCTTGGGAAGGAGATAAACTAATTGGGATGCATGAGGTTAGGAGGAGGCAGGGCATGTGGAGAAACTTCTTTCTAGCACGGGGTGATCTGGGTGAAAATCATCTTCATCTTCAGTAGCTGTGGCTGGGCAGAAGGCGGGCTGTGTAGTGAGAGAGAGCAGAAGGAGCTGGGTAAGAGAAGAGCCCCCAGAATCTCAGCGGGGGTTGAGCCTTGGAAGGGGTTGAGTTTCGGAGAGGGGAAAGGATCAAGCACTGATTGTGACTCTGGGTTCATCTGTTCCCTAGGGCACATCGTTTAAAGGCAACATGTTTTCACAGCTGTTGAATTGGCTCCTCTATGTTTTCTGGTTTGTAGAGAGTTATGTCTTTAATAAATGATTAGTGATGGAGCTACTGGAGGGATGTAGCTCTGTGGCATGGACAGGGTCTGGACAAGGTGTGCCTGGTTCTTTGTGACTTTGCCTCCATCTCTGAGGCAAGCCCTATCAGTGATGGTGGAACACTCCCTTCTGCCCACTCTCCTTGTCCCTTCCTCCCCCTTTCTGAATAAATACCTCTGAGGCACCTTGTGGAAACCTTCCTGCTGCATATTTTCCTTTATTTTTTTTCAAACCTCTTTCCTTATCTCCTGCTTCCTTTTACAGGAATGACTGCCTGCTGCTGAAAGCTGTGCCCAGTTTTCCTTTGCCATTCCCCCATGAGTTTCCTAAAAGTGATGCCAGGCTAGTCCCACTATTGTTCTGCCACCAGGGACTTGCCTTCCACCTCCTGGCACATAAAGCCCTTTTGTGGGCTGCCCAAAGACAGTTATTCTCTGTTTTATCCTTTTCTCTCCAGCCGGATCTCCTCAATTTCAAGAAGGGATGGATGTCCATCCTAGACGAGCCAGGAGAGGTAAGCCTGGGACACAAGTCTGCTTCTTCCCTTAGCCCCTACCGCTAGAGCTCCCCAGTGAGCCAGCTGATCTCCTTCCTCGCTGAGTTCTCTCTTGCTGGGAAAGGCAGTGGGAAACCTTTGGTAGAGGTGCCTCGCTCTGTGTGTGGATACAGAGTTTCATCAAGTGCCTCTCTCCCAGCTGAGGAGCAGGAGGGGAATCTGGGAGGGACGTGGAGGAGGGAGAAGAGAAGGCCAAGAGTTCATAGCGCAGAGCGTCCCTCCCTGTTCCTACACTTTCCCTGGTAACTGCCTATCCATTTCCCTCCTGTCTTCCCTTCCCTTCCCTCCTCCCCCTGCCTGATCCGCCTACAGTGGAAGAAACATTGGTTCGTGCTGACCGACTCGAGCCTGAGGTATTACCGGGACTCGAACGCAGAGGAGGTAAGCATGGCCAGCCTTTCTCCAGCCCTTTCTTCCTTCCAGTCCCAGGGGAGAGGAGCACAGCCCTGGCATGACTAGTGTGCTCCTGAAGGACGCTGGACATGGCAAAATGCTCTTTCCCAGGGGGTGATGTGGGGTGGCAAAGTCTGGGGGGGCTGTCAGTGGTGGGAGGTGAGGAGAAGGGCTCTTACTGTGGCTGGGCATCTCTGATGCTCTCCATCCACGCTGCTGGCTGCACTTGGGTTAGAAGAGGCCACGCTGTACCATAAAACAGCCTGGCTCCTGGAGTGCTGAGCCTTGCTCCGAGAGAGCTGTGGGGTGAAGGCAGAGGTGGCCCACATTTTGGTTAGGGTGCTGGAAGTTGATGGAGGCTTTTTCAAAGGTGAGTGAGCACTGATGTCCTAGCGGGTGGCTGTGCTTGCAGGCTGATGACCTCGATGGAGAAATTGACCTCCGCTCCTGCACGGATGTGACAGAGTTTGCAGTGCAGCGCAACTACGGCTTCCAGATACACGTGAGTGTCTGGCACTGTATAGGCACAGGGCAGTAGCACCAAGGGACACTGTGTGGGAATGCGTGCTCCCTCCTTGTGCCAAGATGCTGAGAGGCAATTCGTGCAAATCTTTTGATAGGATGGTGGCCCAGCAAGGCTGGTTTGGTGACAGATGGGTGGCAGTGCTCAGGGACACAAGTGCTGCCTGCCTGCAAAGGAAGGAGGAGGAAGAGGCTTTGCAGGGCTGGCTGAAGGTTATGCTGGAGTCAGTCCAGGAGCCAAGCTAACTGCCAGGAGTGTTTAACTGACCTGTTGACCAAGGCAACTTCTTAACAGCCGCAGGGAGGGAGTGGTGAGCACTGCAGACGTCGGAGTAGCCTGGGTGACTGTGCTCTGAGTGACAACCTGTACCCTGGATCCAGCTCCAGTACAGTCCTGTCATTGGCTACTTGCTGCAGCAGCAGGAGCTGCCTCCTAAGGCAGCATGAAAAATGGCAGGTGCTCAGGGCTGTGCACTTCATGGTCTGGGTTTCCCCGTGGCCTGCTGCTGTAGTCCAGTGCTGGCATCCAGCTCCCAGCACCCAAACAGCTGGATTGCACCAGCACATGTTTGGCCCGATGTGCCAGCAAAGTTTCTTTTGCCTTTGCTTGGAGATGGTCTCATAGAGGATGTGTAACAGGCTTCCCCTCAAATGGTGTGTCTCCTCTCTGCCCCCTCTGCCTGGCCCCAAGAGCGTGAGACAGTGTGTGGCCTTTCTAACACTGTTCACCACCTGTGCAAGTGGGTGCCTGTGAGTCTCAGGGAGAGAGTGGGAGCTGCTGCACCTCCACTGGGCACTGATGGGGCCTCTGTTACCTCCCTGTTGCAGACAAAGGATGCCACCTTCACCCTGTCAGCAATGACCTCGGGCATCCGGCGCAACTGGATCGAAGCCCTGAGGAAGAATGTGCGCCCAGTCAGTGCTCCAGATGTCACCAAGTAAGAGCTGCCCTGTGTTGCTGCTTCTCTTCCCTCTTGCTGCCCCTCTACCCTGGTAAGCAGGGACCAGAAAGGCTCCTCTGGAAATCTCACCACTCCCAGATCAGCCCTGCTCTCTGCTTCTCCCCAAAATGGCTTGGTTACATCAGCCAGTGACAGGGATTGACAACCTGATGGGTTCCTCTCTTGCACCTGCTTTTTGCCTTGCCACATCAGTTTAGACTGGTTTCTCCACCAGCATAGCTGGAACTGGGATGAATCCTCCCCTTTCTGTGGAGGAACCTATTTCCCTGAGGGATAGGATACTACAGGCCTAGCTCCATGCTCAGAGTGGGGTTTCATAAGATTGGGTTGAGTGAGGGCAGAGCCTTGGGCAGTTGACAGTGCTGCTGGCATCCTTTCCCAAATAGTGCCTCTGCTTCACTGGTTGCTGCTCTGGTTTCAGGCTCTCTGACTGCGATAAGGAGAACTCCTTCCGTAACTGTGTTCCCCAGAAAGGCTCGCTCCGGATGGAGGAGCAGCAGCAGCAGCCAGGCTCAGGCTCCGAAGGGAACTCGAAGGGCAGTCACTGGAAGGCAGATGGACAGCGCCATGCCTTTGACTATGTGGAGCTGTCTCCCTTGCCACAGGACCCCGGGAATCAGGGGTCCCCGCAGAGGACGAAAGGGAGCTTGAGGATCTCTGACCGAACTGCCAAATATGAGGAGCTGGAGCGGGATCTGGCCATTCGTTCGGAGGAGAGGCGGAAATGGTTTGAGACCCCTGATGGCAGGGTCCCAAACAGCGATGGCCCAGCAGGAGACTCTTCCTGCAAAGTTGGGGAGCAGAACCTCCCCACTCCTTCACTTTCAGAGGATCAGAGGATTCGTCTGAATGAGGAGATAGAGAAGAAGTGGCTGGAGCTGGAACGTCTGCCCTTGAAGGACTTGCAGCGGGTGCCCTTGACAGCACTGCTGAACCAGAGCAAGGGTGGCCATGGAGACACCAACGAGGCACTGAAAAAGGAGGTAAGAAACTGGGATTCTGGTGGCTCCTTATTATGGTCCTTGGCAGCAGGAGGCTCTGCAGAAGAATATGGCAGAGGTGCAGGGAGATGTTCTTTCTTTCTGGCCCTATTTACCACTCCTCGAGTGCATGGAAGCTTTTGCAACCCGGTAATGTAGGGCCAGAGGCCTGCTCTCACACACCTGAAGACGTTCCTCAGACCACATTTTGGTCCAGGATAATTTATTTGGTGTCACTAATTGCATGGAATCTGTGTTTCCTGGGAGTGCATCCACAGCCTTTCTTCTCTGGCTGTTCCCAAGTGTGCAACCACTTCACCGTGCCAGCCTTTGAAAGAAGCCATGCAGTGGTAGTTTCCTCCAGCATGGATCCACCTCTGGAAGTTGGGATGTCTCCTCCCTTCCTTACTAGCACGTACCAGGCTGAGGCTGGCTTTGCCAGTTTGGTCCCTTGGCAGGCTGCCAGAGAAACAGATGTTTCTGTTGGCTTGCGCATGGTCCCCCTTATCCCTAAGCCCAGGGTTTGGATGCAGCATACGGGTCAGACCATGGCACTTTTCCACCCTTGGCTGAGCATCTGTCCCTCTCCTCCCTGGCGCAGATCCAGTCACTGCGGGCACAGCTGGAGTCCTGCCGAGCCAGAAATGAGAGTCTTCGGGAGGCGGCAAAATCCCAGGGAGACAGCCACGTGCCCCGAGGGTACATCTCGCAGGTGAGCAGGATGCAGGACATGAGATCCTGAGGTCACTCCCAGTACCAAACTGGAAAATGCTGGAACTCTGCTCGTTGCTGAGCAGGTATTGCTAATCATTGGGTTGCCATGGTGACCTTAACTGGGCCCATTTGTAATCAATGTTAATTACATAAAGGCTGTACATGTTGTTTGACCTTAAAGGGACCAGAGTTATAAAGGGAGAGGAGCCAAGTTAGGGCAGAGATGCAGGATCTGTGCCTCACTTTATGTGTGCACACGATGCTGGCCTGGGCTGCAAGGCTGAGCAGTCCCCCCCAGCTTGGGAGTGGGTCGGCAGCTTTCTGCTGAGCCTCTGATGCGTTTCCTGGTGGTTCACTGCTCACCATATGTGGTTCTTGCTAATAGGGGCTCCAGAGTGCTTTGTTGAGAGCAGTCAGTCAGTCCCTGGGGACCTCCAGTCCCTGTCAGGACTGCCCTAACCCTGAAGGTCACTTTGACAGCGCAGGCCGTTCATTTGCTGGGATGGCACGTGGCAGAGCCCACAAAGCAGAATTTGCTCATGCTTCAGCCTCTCACTGTGCTTTGTTTATTTATTTTTCTCCCTCATGGACTCATTTAAAGCAACTAGGGTTACATCCCACAGGGATTTCCTGTGGGGAGGCTGCTGTTCTACCACACAGTGGGGTTTTCAGGATGTGCCTTACGTGTTGAAAGATACTGGGACAAGGAGGTTAGCAGGGCAGGAAACTGGGGCTGGCTAAGGCTGTTGCAGCTGGTGGGTTGTACCAAGCCCAGATAAAGAAACCCATGAGCCCTGTAGCACCCAACCCTGACACTTACTAGGCTCTCTGTCATGTTGATTTAATATTTACAGCTCACAGGCCTCTGCCAGGGGTTGCAGATGTGGACAGATCACCATATTGATTCCTCACATTTTCCTCTCCTTTGCTTGATCTGTGAGCTTCCCTCATCTCAGTTGAAAGGATGCACACTGCGTTGCAGTGTCCTTTGTATCAGCCTTTGCCTTAGTACTGGGGGAAGGAATAGCATGGCAAGGGGCTGTTGGGGGATGTAATGACTTCCTAGCTTTCTGCTACTATCTTCGAGGCCCAGGCTTTTTAAAAAAGTTTGATGGTGAACAAGAGGGCTTGGAGTGGTGCTGCCAGCATCTGGAGGGGGAGCAGAGATGTAACACCAAGGTGGGACTGCTTTGCTTTGCTCTATCTTGAGCTAACCACAGCATTCAGCATAGAAAGAAACAACCCCTTGGTCTTAGAGCCATGAGAAATGAGGGTGAGCTGTGTGAGGAGGATCCCTAACCATTAGGCTGTGGAGAGGGCTCTTTGTCAGCCTCTGTCGGGCCACAGGGCACTGCAGGGTGTCACTTTTCAGGAGAAGAAGCTCAGTTTTCATTGATTCCAGGGAATGCTGCTTCATTTAAAAGGCAGATACTGAGATGCAGTTCCCTCTGTTGATTTCCTCCAGCCAGGCAGTGCAGCCTGGTGGAGGGTCAGGGCTATGATGTTGGCAATGTTATTCCCAGCTCTTGGCTCAAGAGGGTTGCTGCTTTAAGAGCCAGAGGAACGTTTCTTCCTCTGTAAAGTGCAAAGAGGTTGCAAGAAGTGTGTCCCTGTCAAATGGTTGTGTTCAGTGATTAAAGTGCCACCTCACTTTCAGAAGGAAAAGACCCTCCTGGGAAGTAGTCTCACTTCTCAAGGTGTCGTTGGACTTAGGGTGCAGTTTGCAAAGGCAAACATCAGCCCAGCCAGGTGCCTGTCCTGGCCCAGTCCCTTCTGTCTTCCCTCCTGGTCTCTCACCCCTCCTCTCCTCCACACAACAGGAAGCTTGTGAGCGCAGCCTGGCCGAGATGGAGTCATCCCACAAGCAAGTCATGGAGGAGCTCCAGAGGCACCACCAGCGGGAGCTGGAGCGGCTGCGGCAGGAGAAGGAGCGGCTCCTGGCAGAGGAGGCAGCGGCAACAGCAGCAGGTAGGAGCAAACAACAAGCTGTGCCCCTGCTCAGCTGGGTCCCTCTCTTCCCAGAAGCTGGTCATCTGGAGCCACACTGCTGATATACTGCTGTGAGGCTGGCATTCCTTGGAGCATGAGCTTTGGTGCTCCTTGGACCTCTGATGCAGGTGGAGATGGGGTGGTAAAGATACTGTGGGAAATGGAGTCTTGCCTCTGTGGATTTGTGGGAGAGGGCCAGCACCTTATTGTAGGTGAGCAGGGCTCACAGAGGTGGTAGGAAGCGCCGACTCTGCCCTGTGTTAATCTCCTTGGCACATTCCCAGGGTGTGGAGAAGGTGGAGGATGTCCCGAGGGTGGAAGGGAAGGAGGGTAAATCGGCAAAGACAGATCTGGAAACCTGCAGTGGCAAGAGCTAAGCCAGTTCTCTCATGTGGTTTCCTCAGATGTGCTAAAGCAGGCACAGCCTGATCCCCCATCTTCCACTGTCCCCCTCTGCAGCCATCGAAGCACTGAAGAAAGCCCACCGGGAGGAAATGAACAAGGAGCTTGGCAGGACACGAAGCTTCCAGCAGTGCAGCTCTCTCCCAGAAGCCCTCCAGAAACAGCATCAGTAAGAAAGCAACGCTTGCTCCCCTTGCCCAATGGTGCCACCTTGTGCCAGTGTTGCTGCAACCTATCTGCAGCTCCAGTCCCCCAGCTGTTCCTCCTGCCACCTCTCCACCTCTTTTCCCAGGGGCAGAGGGTGCCCAGCAGTGACTCCCAAGGCTCCTGGAGCTATAGAGCAGGAGGTGTTGTCTCCTGTTTGGCTCTTTTCTCTATAGAACCTCCTTCTTCCCTATAGCTTTTTCCCTCTATTTTCTTATGGAAGACTTTTCCATTTCTGCTGAGTGGCTTGAAGCTCCTAGAAGTACCACACTCAAGTGCAGAAGTGTGGGAACTGAAGCCTTGGTCCACAGGGAATGTTTTTTTGTGGTAAGGGCTGTTATGGGCAGACACTGGCTATGGCAAGGGGAAAGGCAGTGCCAGTGGCCAGGAGCCAGCAGAGGTTTTGGGCAGCGATGAGCTGGTGCCTCTTCGGCAGGTTGGACGTGGATTCCCTGAAGCGGGAGCTGCAGGTGCTTTCTGAGCAGTATTCCCAAAAGTGCCTGGAAATCGGAGAGCTCACCCAGAAGGCAGAGGAACGGGAGCAGATACTGCAGCGCTGTCAGCAGGAGGAGAAGGACCTCGCCCGGAAAAATCAGGCAAGAGAAGGGCTTTCCTTGCCAGCAGAGGCTGTGTAGCATGTTCATCCCTCACACAGCACAACCCCTCCGTTAAAACTCCCCTATTTGTTTATATTTGTTTATGTCTGAGATTTTATCATCAGAAATAAAAATATTGAGAGTTAGAGACTGTAGATGGGCTTGTCTTAACTGTGGTGTTAAATATGGTGAGTATATTCTGCTGCTTGTGGTTGCCGCTTTTGGCTGTGGACAGGGGGTCATGACATGGATGTCTAAGGTGGAGTAGAGTTGGCTTGAAGATGGAAGGAGCAGGACAGTAGAGAGGCCTGTGCCATAGCTACTCTAATGTCTTTTGGCTTTGTCTGCAGGAGCTGCAGACCCGCCTCTCAGATGAGATCGGGAAGCTGCGAAGCTTTATTTCATCACGGAGCTCTGGGGACCGCTCTTCACACAACAATGAGCGGAGTTCCTGCGAGCTGGAGGTAAGGGGGTCCCCAGGGCTGACCCACTGCCTCCATCCCTACCCGTGCTGCGGGTCTTCTCAATGGTTTTGGTTTGGAGCAGGTGGAGGGGGGGTACTGGATGAAGCAACAAGGATGGTGCAGGCAGCAGGAATGCAAGCTTCCCCTCTGCTGCTCTCTCGGACTGCCTGCACTGTTTCCTGCCCCAGCCCTTCTGGCCCTTCCTTCCTTTTCCATCACGGCGCTTGCGCCACAGGCTGTCAGCCTTTCCGAGGCGGTGGCTCTTGAGTCATCTCTGGTTCCTCTCCCACTTTCTGGCCCAGGTGCTGCTGCGGGTGAAGGAGAATGAGCTCCAGTACCTAAAGAAAGAGGTGCAGTGCCTCCGGGAGGAGCTGCAGATGATGCAAAAGGTGGTATTCTCCAGGAGTCATTGGGGGAGGAGGGGAGCACCAGGGTTGCATATCAGCAGGGTTCAGCTGGGGTTGGTAGATGCTCAGAGCAAAGCCTCTTGTGATCCTTGTCCTTACTGTGGAGCATGTGGCAGCTCCAAACAACTTCTACCTTGTAGAATGGAAGTGCAACAGAGAGTCTGCAGCAGGTTTTCCCAGATACATGCACGTACAAGCATAGATAAGCCAGGAGCCCTTCTTTTCCAAGTGGGAAACCTGAATGAAGCCTGCCTGGCACTCTGCTTCCCCTAGTTGTCCCCTCTCTGGATGGATGTATTTCCCTGGGCATTGTTTCTGGGTGTGCTGCTCCCTCCACTGGCAGCAGCTTCTTCAGAGGCATTTTCAAAGACTCCTGCTTTGAGATTCACTGATGTTCCAGGAGTTTATAACTTACACATGTAGGTTTTTTGCCATATCAGCAGCTGGGCCCAGCTCTCTCAGTAGCCCGAATCCTTGGTGGGGTTTATTTTTCCTGTATGGCTGCCCCACATGCACACAAGCCATGAAAAGCCCATGTTGCCTTCTCAATCTGATGCAGCAGATCCCTGCTCCTGCAGAATCAGAGTCTGCCTTCCTCCCTGGCCCAGGGTTTGTGCAATGCCTACTTCCTTGCTCATCTTCTGAGCGGTTTCTGCGTTCCAGATTGGGATGGGCTTCAAACCCAGGGCTAGCTTTCTCCTCCTCACCTGGTGGGCTCTCCTTGCCACAACCCTCCCTAATATCAGTTTGGAAACATGCTGACCTCTCTTCCTGCCCCGGCAGGACAAGAGATTTGCCTCAGGGAAATACCAAGATGTCTATGCAGAGCTGAATCACATTAAGGTGCGCTCAGAGCGAGAGATCGAGCAGCTGAAGGAGCACCTGCGCCTGGCCATGGCGGCTCTGCAGGAGAAGGAGTCGCTGTGCAACAGCGTCAGCAAGTAATGGTGAGCGCTGGGGATGCTGTGACATCCCCTGCAAGTGCAGGTGGCTGAGACTGACTGCAGCACAATGACAGGGGGGTGGAAGCTGCCAGTTCCTCCTGCTTCACTCAGTGTTGAAACTTCAAGCTTAAACTCTTCCTTCTCAGCTTCCTGCATCCTTTCACCGTGTACCCTTGGGCTCCTGTTATCCCTGACGTTCTCCCAAGCACTTCAGCTCCCTTTTGACTGTGTCACTCTTCAGTAGCATCAAGTGCTATTCAGCAGGGCTAAATGTGGGAGCCAGCCAAATGCTGGGTTGGGTGACAGCATGGGGGCGGTTATGCACTTCCTGCGTAGGCAATGTTCTGCTCCCTTCACCTTTGGAGTTATTTCCCTATCACAGTACAAAAACTATAGGTCTGCATCAAAGCAACTTCAGCTAGACCCATGCTCACCTGCAGATGTCCCTGCCACAGCTGGGGAGGGAAGCTGAACTGAAGCATCCTGTCACCCAGAGTGCTTCTGCCTCTTGCTTGGATGCCATGGCCATTGGGATTGGGATCACACTGCCTCACCAGCACTTGCTGATGGGCACTGAGATGAGTGGGTCTGTAGCAGGGCACCAGACAGCCACCTCTTCAGGGAGCAAAAGGGGCAGTATTTCTGTGTTCAGCAGAGTCTTTCTAAACCATTTCTGTTTTTGTCTCTCTCTAGGTCTGCTCTACATTCGTTATCTGTTCTAGTTTTGTATTTGCTCCATTCCTTACTTATGGGGAGAGGGAGGTTGAATCCCATCCATTATCGCCTTGGTGAGGAATCCCACACACCCCCAACCTCCTCCCTCCCCTCCCAAAGCTTTTTTGATGAATCCTTTTTGCCTGCGTACCTGAGCACATTGTTTGGACTGGCTCCTTACATGCACCTTCTTCAGGATTTTATATGTGAAAATTATATTTTATAGAGGAATTTTTCCCCCATGGGAAGAAGGGGAAGAGGAGGAGGAGGAAAACTTGTACTACATCACCAGCATTTTTCTAAACTGAAAAAGAGAATCTGGTTTTATCCCCCTTCCCCCGATCCATTACTCCTGGCCACACAGCCACCTTTGGCACATATTCCCTCTCTTCCAAATGTCTCCACGGTCCCCTGGGATGTACGGTGAGGACCATGCTCACCCTTCCCGTGCCACCCCCAGGGACCTGCAGAGAAGATAATGCAAGCCATAGGAGGGAGCTGCCGGGGCAATCTGCCATGGATGTGCTTGCCTGGGACATTGGAAAGAGGACACCTTGGCAAGAGTCCGCATGATCGAGCTCTCTCCGCGACTGTCCTTTTGGCTCCTTCGAGAACCCGATTTGGCTGGAGCCCAGAGCCCACGGGGCTTCTCCTTTCTGGGGAAGAGGAGCTGTGAGGCTGCTACTGCACCCGCCAGAGCCAACCTTCCCAAGGTGGCAGCTGCTGCTGCTCTGCTGCACCCTATTTTAACTTAATAAAATCTTCCCCTTTCGCTGAAAAAATGTGTTCCTCGAGGGGAAGGTTTGCCATGTGGCCCTAATCCCAGGAGGGAGTGGGGGGAAAAGTAATTTTTGAGGTTTTGGAGCATACTGGCCAGTTGCTTCTCTCCCTCAGGATTTGGTAAGGGAAGGCAGCAGGACCACCTTCAGCCTCTAGCTAGAGAGTGAGAGGAGCCCCGCAGTGCTATTATCCAGCTGTCTTCTCCACCTTTGGGTTTGAGCAGGGGAAACAATCTGCTTCACACTGCCTCCAAAATTTCTAACAGAGCCTGGGCTCTGTTAGTAAATCCAGTTTGGGGAGGGCACATGGCACTGCAAATGACTGGCAGAGTAAACAGTACATATACATCCAGAGGGAGATCAGAGGGATCTCAAATGCTTTTCTCCTTCTGCCTTTTGGATGAAGCATACTGCTTTTTTATCAAGCTGGAGGACCTGGAGGTGACTGTTTCTTGTTCAGCCCCATCACAATGTAAACGGGAGCTATTGCTCTACAGAGAGGCTGCTGGCAATTACAAAATAGACCTAACTGCAGGCACATGCTGAGGGCAGAGGCAGCATCTCCAAGATGGGGAGAAGAAGGGAAGATGAAGGGGTCAAGGAGGATCCTTTAATAGAGGCAGCAGATGCATCAGCTGGGAGGCTGGAGTACTGTGAGATGTGGAGATGGAAGCAGGGATGAGAACATGGTGGCAACCAGAATGGGAGGAGTTAGAGCAGCACCCTTTGCTCAGCACATGATCACCTTGCCATGGAATTGGCATCCCCCAGGGCAGGGAGACCCACTCTTGCATTGGGAAGGGCTGTGGCAGCTGCTTTCCCTAGGTAAGGCAAACCACTTCGTAAGTCACAAATTCTAGTAAAATTGGGTGGCAGGCATTAGTTACATGCACAAGGCCTTGGCCAACCCAGTGGATGGTACAGGAGTCCAAGCAATGAGCTCAGCTCACCACTGTGCCCATGGAGCACTAGGGCTTGCTCTTGATGGTTCATGGCCTCCTGCCTCGAAGCCCTCCTCTCCCTGTGTTGCCCAAGGTCCAAGCTTTTCCTTATGCCTCCCAGCAGGATGTGCATTTGGCATATGGCAGGCTGGGATGGGAACGAAAAGAAAAAGTGATAGAGCAGCTCAGGACAACTGCTTCCAGGCTGCAGGACTTGGTCTTGCCACAGGAATTCTCAGGAACCAAAAAAGAAGGGAATAAAGGGGTTTTCAGTGCACAGTGTTGCAGGTTGGGGGATGCCTGTGTGTTTTTTGGAAAAAACAACCATTGAAACAACAATCTGCATGGTTGTACCTATACCTGGAGGAGGAAACCCCCAAAAGTGGGATGTGGGACAAGCAAGGAGTGAACTGCAAACTGCTGTTTTGCACAGTGCTCGGCACACTGCTCACCCACCCCTTCCCTGAAAAGTTTGGTATCTTGTGTTTGGGTTGGTTTGTTGGGGTGGTGTGTTGTTTTTTTCTGCCTTTCTGACCAGGGCTGGTAAACCCGATAAGTGTGTCACGTAAGCACAGGAGAAATGTGTGGGTGTGTGACATGTGGTGGAGCTGCCCCTCCTTGAGGCTCTGTGGCTGCAGATCAGCCGCCAGCAGGGCAGGAGCATCCCATCATTCCAGGGTGATGGGGAGCCATTGCCTCCAAAACTGGAGTGGTGTTAATCAGGCAGCCCCTGTCCTGCCTGTGCCAGGGTGATAAGGTCACCCCATCGTCTCTGCATCATTATCTCCTGGGTGCAGGGAAGCTGGGCAGGGGAAGAGTGGCAGGGAGAAGACCAAAATGCCTGCATGCGACAGGCGTGATGGCTGGCAGAGCCCTGAAAGAATCCCAAAGTGGTGTCTGTACCCCATTCACTTGCCCCCAGCTGGGTTGTGGCAGTGAGAAACATCACAGCCTCAAGCATAGGGAAAACCCACAGCCTTACAGCAACGTGGTTACATGAGAGTCAGCATCCCAGCTCACATAAGGAGCTTTCCCTTAAAAACAAGATCGTAAGTCTTTTTAAACAACGGCAATAAATCCAGCAGTCAGAGGTGAAGCCCTTTTGCCATTTATTTGCATCCTTCAAGCCTGCTCTTCCAGTAGGCCAGTCTGAGTGGCTTCATGCCAGGCTGGTCACACTGCATTGTACACTGGGGACTCAGGGCTGAAGCTCTGAAGAGCATGGCTCGAACATCAGCCAATTTCCCTGTTTTGCTGTTTAAAAAGCACAGAAGCACTTGATCTCAGTGCCATCAAAACCAAGTCCCACTGCTGGCGATTTTGAATCTCTTTTTCAAAATGGAAACTGGGTAAAATGAAACGTTGTCACTGGCATTAATTGCCAGAAGTGCCTTGATTCACTCAGATGCCTGTGAACAGCTGTCCTGCCCATACAAGACAGGGGCTGTTACCCAGCAGATCCATAGCACATCCACAGTAGACACTGTTTGACCATTTAAGACAAAATCTGGAGCTGGAAGTGCGTAAATCCCCATGGGGTCTGGTTGAACACGGTGCAGGGAGGGGGGAGAAGGTAAATAGGATTATGGAGAGAGTTCTGCCAGGCTCTTTCCTCTGAGGTTCATCAGAGAAGTGGGATTTCCCAATCTCTGCTGACTAATGCTAGAAATGGGAGACAGGAGGCTTGGAGTGGTTGAGTAGCTCTTCTTGAGGAGAAAAGGAGGTGCAAGGGGTAACACACCCCATCCTGGGCATTTTGGCCAAAAATTCAGGCATGAGCACAAGCTGGTCATGGTGGAATGGGTGGTCCATGGGAATATCTTTTTCTTCTGGATAAGCCCCCTGTGCTGCCTTCAATGGGATGCCAGCAGCGTTGGATCACACTTTCCAGGGGCAGCAGGGCTTGCATTTTTCTGAAGCATCTGCATTCCACCTCCAGCCTTGACATCCTGCCAGGGGCTGGAAAGTCTTCTCCATCCTGACCAGTTTATTTTAAGGCTGCATTGGCAAAACAGTTCAGGGGTCAAGGAGTGTTTTCCAATATCAAGTGGGGTGCTTATGGGTTTCAATGACCAGGTTACCTATCGTGTGCAAGGCCAACAGCAGCGTGATGGACTGTGACCACCTGTCCACCTTCCCTCCCGCAAATTGCGCATGGGATCTTCCCCCTATTTTGAGCGGCTAAAAATTAGAGAGCTAGTCCCGATGAAAGGGTCAGAGCCCCATGTATAGAGGAGAGGGTGTTTGTTTGCCAGCAGCGGCACCCGCCGGAGGAGGCTGAGCAGCCTGGATCGACTGCAGGAGCTGCCCAGGTGAATGGCTGAGATTAGACTCCTAAGATATCCAAAGTTAGGTAAAGCATTTACCCTTTCCCGCCCTGTGTCCTTCTCCCCCCTCCCTCTACCCCCCCCGCCTTTGCCTCCCCATCACTGCACTATATTGATAATGACTGTCTGTGCTTTAAGGCTGGAGGCTCTGTGGTCAGCCTATGGCACTGTGCCAACCCCGGGAGCCAATTCCTAAACCTCCTCATCTATCCTCAGAACCTGGTGTATGGGCAAGCCACTTCTGACGGTTAAAAGTTTGGATACAAATGAAAGCAGATGGTGCCTTATCTGCGTGTGTCTGGTCTGCCTATGTGCAGGCAGCCAGCACCGACAGTTTATTCCCAGATAGGAAAAATGAGAGGTCTTTTGGCCGGGCAAAGTGTTGTACAGAGGTCACCAGAGCTCCCTGTCTGTGCTCTCCATATGGGATGGAAAGCCATGTATTCCTTAGGTCTTAAAAAAAATCAGATCCCAGGAGAGGTGAGAGGATGATCATTCCTCTCTACAGTTAGGACCAATTTGCCCCTAAAAAAATCAAGTGTTTTGCAGGTGCTGAGAACCTTTCCCACTCCCCAAATGAAATGGGGCATGTGAAGAAGCTGCACAAAGGAGAGAGGCACAAGGAGATCCCCTTCCATCTATGGGAAAGCCTGAGTATCTCCCCAGGCCCTCACATAGTACTTGTCTACATCAGGAAGGGGGTATCAAAGACTTCTGTTTCTGTCTCTGTGTAGTGGTGGGACAAGGGGGAATTCCTCTAAGCTGAAAGAAGGCAGGTTTGGGATTAGATATCAGAAAGAAATTCTTAACAGTGAATGTGATGAAGCACTGCAACAAGTTGTCCACAGAAGTTGTGGATGCCCTATTCCTGGAAGTATTCAAGGCCAGGTTTGATGGGGCTCTGAGCAACCTGGTCTAGTAGAAAGTATCCCTGCCCATACTACGGGAGCGGAACTGGATGATCTTTAAGGTTCCATCCAACTCAGACCATTTTATGGTTCTATTTCTTATAATCTCTCTTTCTGCTATTTCTATTATTTAAATTTCTATTATTTCGATTTCTATGTTTATATTTATATATCAATTTTATGTGTGTGTCCCTGGCTGGTGGTTTGCATGGCCCTGGGCACCCAGGGCACATAGAGGTTACCGAGAGGTGCTCACTGTGTATGTTAGTGCTGTGCTGGGACATTGTAAGGTTTGGAGGCTCTGGGATTCACCTCTGAGCACCTCGTGGCACTTCAGTGGGCACCAGATGGCTGCACCCGCGTGTTTTTAAAAAATAAGGGGAAAACATCATCCCAATCCTACAGGCAAGTTGACGATAGTGGCTACATTTAATCTCCTAGGAACAGCCGACTGCTCATCCAGTGGGGAAAGGATGGCTGATTGCCACTGTTTTATGTCCCTGCTCTGTCCCCTCACAAAGACTTGTGTGTGTGACCCCAAAAATTAAGGGGCCAGGCTATTATTTGTGACCCCTTTCCATACTCATGCAAGGGCAGAGCTGGTGTCCCCAAAGCACCTGGTGGAGAGCATAGGAGGCATAGGAGGGTGCAGAGGTATTTGACCATGGGGTACTGCTGCTGAGATGATTTTTCACCCAGTGCTACCCCTTTTCTCCTTGGTGTGATCCTCAGTGTCTCCTCTGTGTCCTTGCTTTTCCCCTTGATGTCTTCCCCAATGTCCTTCTTTGTCCCCTGGTATTTTTCCTGTCTGTCTCCTAGTATTCCCACTAAATTTCTCTCTAACCCTGTGTCCTCTCTAAATGTCCCTTCACATGTCTTGTTGTTGCTCTGAATATCCCTGCCATGACTGCCCCTGCCTTCCCAGTATCCCCAGGTGCTCCCCACTGTCTCCCCATGTCCCCTTTAGTGTCCTTCCTCATCCCTTCCCAATATCCTTCCAAATGCACCTTGTCCCCGAGTGCCCCCACCCAATGTCCCCTCCAAGCACTTGCTCTTCATTGTCCCTCACTGACCCCACCACCGTCCCTCCTTGTCCTCACCCAGTGTTCCCCCAAATACTCTTATTTATCCCGCGCTGTCCCCAGCAGTACCCCCCGCACTGTCCCTCCCTGTCCCTCCCGGCGGGTCGGGTCGGGGCGTGGCAGGGGACACGCGGGGACACCGGCTGGCGCGCGCGCGGGACAGTCCTCCCCGCGGTCCGCACCGCGGCTTNGCGCGCCACGCTTCCCGCCGTGAGGGCATAGCAGGGCATCGCGGGACGAAGCGCTCGCCATGACCGACAGCCCGATCCCAGCCCCGGCTCCGGCCACCAAGCCCAAGCGGGCCCGGTCGGCGCGGCGGCCGGCGGCCCATCCCACGTACTCGGACATGATCACGGCAGCCATCCAGGCCGACAAGAGCCGCGGCGGCTCATCCCGACAGTCCATCCAGAAGTACGTGAAGAGCCACTACAAGGTGGGCCAGCACGCCGACGTCCAGATCAGGCTCGCCATTCGACGCCTGCTCGCCGCCGGAGTCCTCAAGCAAACCAAAGGCGTCGGTGCCTCTGGCTCTTTCCGCCTGGCCAAGGCCAGCAAGGCGAAGAAGTCCCCGGCCAAGAAGAGGAAGAAGGCGGCCAGGAGATCCGCTTCACCTCGGAAAGCATCTAGGTCCAGGAAAGCCAAGTCGCCAGCAAAGAAGCCCAAATCTGCTGCCAGGAGAGCCAGGAAGAAGCCAAGGTCCAGTCCGAAGAAAGCCAAGAAGCCAAAGACTGTTAAGGCCAAGTCGCTGAAGGCGTCCAAACCCAAGAAGGCAAAGCGGTCGAAACCCAGAGCCAAGACCAGTGCCCGAAAATCGCCCAAGAAGTGAAAAATCTAGAGGCGTTTCGGTACTCTCCCTATTGGTTCTGTAAATAGCTGTTGCCTTTATTTTTACCCCTTTCTATTGAGTTTTATAAAGAATTGATCTATTTCTGAGTGAAAATTGCTAAAATAAGGCAGTTAACAAATGAAAAAAAGGAATATCTTTGGTATGGAGAGTTCCTATTTTTAAGAGTTACTGGTCTGGGTTTTTATTTTGATGTTTCAGACATTTCTTGTGTGTATGTCTTGGGGTTTTCTTAGTGCTGGGCTGCTTTTTGTGTGTTGGGACTGATGGTGACTCTGTGTGTCTTGGGGCCATACAGGGTTTCAACTCCTGATCCTGCTCCAACTCCTGGGGGGGGTCATGTATTTGCTGGGGCAAGGCAAAGACAGCCTATATTTGTAGGGAAGGGGGAATATGGGGCTGCAAAAGCCCTAGCCTTTCCTGAAGAAGGAAAAGGGGCTTCCTTCTTTGCCTCAGGTCCCCACCATGGGAATGAGGTGAAGTATGTTGGGCTGCTAGGTGTGAGGTTCGGTTGGTGCTGGAGAAAACCAGCAGCCAGCCAGGCAGTGGGGCTGCCTCAGCACAGCTAGGGAGTGGCAGGGACTCTTGAGGCAGGGATGGGATGGGATGGGATGGGATGGGATGGGATGGGATG
>VXBA01001095.1:12411-39157 GCA_013399895.1 Serilophus lunatus | reverse complement strand
CCCTGAGGTGATCCGTGCCGGCGTGGAGACCCTCGAGAAGTTCGGCGCTGGACTCAGCTCCGTCCGCTTTATCTGCGGTACCCAGGTACCGGGCACCCGAGCAGCATCCCCTGCACCGCGGTAGTCTTTCGCAGGGTGTCCTGACCACACAGGCTCCCCTCTCGGCACTCGCAGGCGTGCACAGTCCTAAAGGTACACGTGTCCCTGTGAAAAAAAAGAGCCCGCTAAGTCCCCACTAGCCAAAGATCTGGAAATACTCCAATTTAAACTATTACAACACTTAAGAGAGCAAAGAAATGAAGCACCCCTCCGAATTCAGAAAATTAATGTCTTTTTCTCCACCTCATGAGTCAAAATTACAGTGAACCTGACTTGAAGTGGCTCTGTCAGATCCACCCTGATTTATCTCTACTGGAGCCTTTTCAGACTGTACTGGCTAAGTGCAAAGAAAACTCAGAGCTGCTCCCCTTTGTGTGGGGAACTTGGGAATTTCCCTGCTGAGCTTTTAGCATCCAAACCCATAATCATATTTTAGGGCTGTATTTGCCTGCATCTCCCTGCAAGTCAGCATTTAACAACAGTGGGCAAGCAAGGACGTGTCTTTCACTCCTCTCTTCTCTTTAGAGCATACACAAGGACCTGGAGGAGAAAATCGCACGTTTCCACCAGCGGGAAGATGCCATTCTCTATGCTAGCTGCTTTGATGCCAATGCTGGTATTTTTGAGGTTTGTAGGGCTTCCCTTGTGTTGTGTGTGGAGGAAGGAGGTGACAGCATTGTGCCTGCCATGCCTTCCAAAGGCTCTGCTGTGAGCTCTGTGTACCAGAAAAGATGGCAATGACTGGTGATGAAGAGCCCTGACTTGAGGTCCTTGGACAGGGGAAGCCATGCAGAGGCATTTAATCGGCCTCCCCCATCCCCAGCCAGCTCCACTTTTGGGGAAAGCTCTCATTACGTCAGAGGTCTGTATTCTCCCTTACAGTGTAGGCAAAGGAAGATGATCCCCCAAGCTTGCTAGGGAAGGGGAGAGGTTTTAACCTGAAAAGCCCCAGGAAAGAGCCTGGCATAAAGGACATAAAATGCCCGGGAAGGAAAGTGGAAAGTTTGGCAATGCCAGGAGAGATGTGGCAGCTACAATCAATTGCAGCCTTGTCCTCTGTACCGAGAGAGGCTGGAAGATCTCAGTGAGGTGGCACATTAGAGCAAAGGATGATCCTTTCTGTTTGGCTTGGCCAGGCCTTGCTGACCCCAGAGGATGCAGTGCTGTCAGATGAGCTGAACCATGCCTCTATCATCGACGGGATCCGCCTGTGCAAGGCCAACAAGTACCGCTACAAGCACATGGACATGCAGGACCTGGAGGCCAAGCTGCAGGAAGCGCAGGTACAGATGTCTGCTCCCATCCCAAGGCTGGGTTGCTCACTTAGCTATACTACACGTTCAGTAACCAGCCCTGAAAAACGAGCTCTCTGCCTTTTCCCATGCAATAGGCATTGTTTTCTCTGACAGGCACAGTTAGGCACGGATAGGCAAGGTGGCAAAGCAGCTGGTTGCAATGCAAATCCCCATCTCAGTTAGATGTGTCCTACAGAAGTTAGAGTGTGTCCCAGACTCCTCTGCCAGCCTCTCTCCTCAGGATGAGGTCTTCACCGCTGGGAATGCCCTTTTCCCTCTAATAGAAACATCGTCTGCGGCTGGTGGCTACTGACGGTGCCTTCTCCATGGATGGTGACATCGCGCCCCTGCGGGAGATCTGCCAGCTGGCCCAGAAGTACAATGCCCTGGTCTTCATTGATGAATGCCACGCCACGGGCTTCCTGGGACCCAATGGTCGGTAAGAGACTGTTTCAACCCTGTTTCTTCCCCTACCCTGACTAATTCTGAAGCAGGGCCAAAGGTGCTGGTGACCAACATATTTTTGTGTGGGGACTCCTGGAATCACCATTTCTTGGAGGCTTTGCACCTCACCTTTGGGGCACCTGTGGAGATTGAGGGGAGATGTTTTAACAAGGACCCATCCCAAAGTGACAGCTGCTTCTCATTGTGTAAGGGACGGTGTGACCATCTCATCTGTCTCTCCTGGCAAGTAGTTGGACTTCTGATTTCCAAATACTTCTCCTCTCGGTTACTAATTTCAGATTATTTGGTTTATGGAGCTAGCTTCACAGATTGATTAGTTTCCTCAGGGCAGCTTTTGCCTCCATCCCTTGGAGATCCTCCAGGTGCCAAGCACTGCACTTGATGCAGGATTTTGCCAGGAAGAGATGCTTCACATGTTGTTTTGACATCTCAACAAGGAAACTTGCCTTGTTTTCTCACCAAGGCCATTGGAAATGTTTCATCCTGCATCAAAATGATGCTGCAAAAAGGCATCTTTTGAGAGAAGGGATACCACTCCTGGTAACAAGAGAGGTGACTGAACTTTAATATATGCCAGACCTTGTAGTTGTACAGAACTTTCTCAAATTGCAGTCATTATAAGGAAGGAATTGTAGGTCTCTTTGTCTTGTAGTCTTCCTTCCTTCCTTCCTTCCTTGGGACATGGTAGCCATCTCATGAGTTGAGGTAGACCTCACCACTATCACAGTGGGCTCTGTGGTCACACCAGCTGCAAAAACATCTGCACTCAGGTGTGTAAATGCACAACGCCTTGAGAAAGAGGGAACAGCTACTAAATGCTTCATAAATTTTGCTAGTTTGGGTGTGAACCTGATGGTGTTGTCTACAGCACTGTGTTTCAAGACAGCCTCCGGCTGGATGGCCATGCCCAATCTTACCCTTTTGGGCTGGAGGCCATGGAGCTGCAGAGCATGTTTGCTGCATCTAGTTGATTCCACCAATGAAACCTACAACAGATGGTGCTTTATTTGGGCTATTAAACTTCTGTGTGGGAAGTTTGGGCACTCTCCCATCTGTAGGGGATGAAGAATCCATGATTTTACCTCGCAAGATCCCAGCTTAGCCTTTCTGCTAAGGTCTTTCAGAGGCCTGGCTGGTGATACTTTGTTCCCCTTGAGACATCAGGGAATTTTCTTGCTGTGTGCTGTTACAGTGGATAACGTGACATTCCTGTTTCCACAGGGGTACTGATGAGCTCCTGGGGGTGATGGACAAAGTCACAATCATCAACTCTACCCTGGGAAAAGCTCTCGGAGGAGCTGCAGGTGAAGGCATTTTCCTGCTCATGCTCCTGCATGCCCTTAAGAGCTCCACAGCATCACCATTATGTTTCCTTCCTCTGCCTAGTAATAGAGCAACAAATGCATGCTGTCCTCTTCTGCTGGTGGCAGGAGGCTTGGTTTGTTACACTGCTGCAGGGTTAAGGGAGATCCTGCCATGGGCTCCTTTCACTGTCCTCTTCCTCATGCATTTGCCTGTCAAGGTGGAAACTCCACCAAAAGTATCAGCAGTAATTTTTAGGCCTGGTTTGTGCTGAAATTCCTACTGTAGGTGCTAAGTTGGCTTTATCAAAAAGTCCCACTCTGAACAGGTCACCCTGGGGTGCCTTGTCCAATTCTCTCTCCTCCATCTGCAGGCGGGTACACAACTGGTCCCAAACCCCTCATTGATTTGCTGCGCCAGCGTTCCCGCCCGTACCTGTTCTCCAACAGCCTCCCTCCCGCTGTGGTGGGCTGTGCAGCCAAGGCCCTGGACCTGCTTATGGAGAGCAATGCCATTGCACAGTCCATGGCTGCCAAAACCCAACGGTGAGGGGGCCGTATTGGGGTGGAACAAATTCCTTAGGAACGAGTTGTCCATGTGTATTTATTCACTCCCTGCTCCCCGGCAACAGTCATGAAGGTAGTTTGCAAGTCAGAGCTCAGGGAAAGCTGCAGTCAGTGCCTGTGTCAGGCAGATATGTCACACCTGGATGCCCTGTGTTCTGGGACATATCTGCCCCTCAGGGATCTGCAGTCCCATCTTGTTGAGCAGGACATGGCAGGAGGTCACTCCAAGAAGAGATATCTCTTCTCTGTGTGGAAGGTGCACAGTGGAGCAAACCTCACCCAGCCCTCGATGTCCAGGGCTCCCAGGGGAAAGAAAGGCAACAGTCCCCATGGACAGATGTGATGAGGTTTTTACTCATCCTCTTGTTTTCTTCATCAGGTTCAGAAGCAAGATGACAGCAGCTGGCTTCACCATCTCGGGAAAAGACCACCCCATCTGTCCGGTCATGCTGGGGGATGCTCGGTTGGCTTCAGTGATGGCTGAGGACATGCTGAACAGAGGTGAACTGGGGAGGGAGCTCTGTATGCAGACACATTGCCTGAGGGAAGGAACAGTTGGTCGTGCCACCACCAGCCCTCCTCTAGAGGATGTTCCTGCATAAAGTCTCTAAATTTAAGTCATCATAAGGAACTCCTCCACTCTTCAGCTGCACGTGTCCTCCTGGTCTCCCCTAGATGTTGCTGGCTTCACCTTCTTTCTCTGTTAGGGAGGCTGTTTAGATTGATGCTCTTGTCCTGACATGCTGAACTCCATCCCCATCACTGGCTCTAACCCTGATTTCCATGCTTGTGAGCAGATGGCACTTGAAAACTCTGAAGCCTGGAAGTGGTTATTGAGAGGGGAGGGAGGGAGGGTCCAGAAGCCCTTCTGTCGCCCAGTACACATCAGTCTGCCTTCCTTCTTCCCAGCCACTTCTGACTCTCACTGCATTTCCTTCTCAGGTATTTATGTCATTGGCTTCAGCTACCCTGTGGTCCCCAAGGGCAAGGCCCGCATTCGGGTCCAGATCTCAGCGGTGCACAGTGACGAGGACATCGACCGCTGCGTGGAAGCCTTCACTGAGGTGGGGCGGAAACACAGAGCACTGCCTTGAGGGGTCAGCAAACACCTCCTCTGGCACCATCCCTGTCCACAACCAAGTGCCTCTGCTGCAGGGAAAGGCTTGAGCAGCACGCTGCCAAAAGCAGGACCGATCCTCAAGGCACCACAGCCTGCAGGATGCTATGGCTGTTGCCAGCTGGCAGTCAGCTTTTGGGTCATTAAAGGTGTCCTGCAGTGCAGCAGATACTTGTCTGCCTCTTGTTTTCTCATTCAGGAGCTGCATCCCATCCTCTGTGTGCTGTGTCCAGACCCTCTGCTGTATCTCCCCTAAAGCCTCAGTCCAGATGCTGATGTGCTGCAGTCTGCTCTGTCCTGCTGATGGAAATACAACATTGCTGGTGTGCTCAAAGTTGCCTTCTTCCTCTACACTCTCCTGTCGGTCCAGCAGCATCACCTTGTCAGATCTGCCTGCTGCAGTTCCTCACTGAGGCTAGGGCATTTCCCAAGCCCTTTGCAGCCCATGCCACTGGCAGCTGGTTAGGGAAAGAGGACATGAGCTAGCCAAGGTTTTCCTGGTGTTCATTTCTTCCCTTCTCACTCTCAGGTGTTAGATGTGGGGCTTGCTTGGTCCCCAGGACCAGCTATAAGACTTTGCCAATTGCTGCAGTGCTCCCATACCTGCCCCTGGGAATGGCATCTTACCCCAGAGAGGCCATCAGGCAGTGGGAAGCTGAGGTGGCAGAGACCAACAGAATAGTCTGCATCTCCCTGGAGCTGAGGCAAGGGGCAGAGCAAGTGATAGAAACCTGTAATTTTCTTCCCATCAGGCAGAAATCTCTGGATTTGTTCCTTCAACCTGTGCTGGTGTAGCATTTCAGCATTCAAGTGGGTCCTGGGCATCTCTTAGAATTGTTTCTTTTGCATCAGTTTTGCTCCAGATCAGAAATCATGTGTGTCCTGCCACCTGCCCACGTACTGAATGAGTAGCTGCAGCTGGGGCCAGATTCCAGCTGGAACAGAATGTACTGTGCCTTGATGCTGGAGCACTGGGTCACATCAGCAAAGACCTGCTCTGAAGTCACTATCTTCACACCTGTATTGCACACATGTACCGTGCTTCTTTGCACCTTTCTCCTGCTGGTCCCCAGTTCTGGTCTCTCCTCTCCCCTGGCCTTCTGCAGGCAGCCCTGCTGACATTTATGCCCTGTTCAGGGCAGCCAACCCAAGCAGTTTAACCCTGCTCCAGCTTTGGAGTCCTCAATGAAAGAACAGCCATGCAGATGTCTCGCTACTCAGCTGCAAGCCAGAGCAGCAGCAGTCTGCCTCCTATGATGCAAACAATTGTTCTTGTGTGCATACGTGGGCTCCTCCCTTCTCCTCACAGGCAAACTCCATATCTTTCAGAGCTCTCGGCAGCCCTCTCCTTCTGCTGTGTTATACCTCTCTGTCTGCTTCAAGGTCAAGCTCTGTAGCAGACTACGGAACTGTCTGGGGAGTGCTGGAGCCCAGGGAAAGCAGGAGGTTCAGATGATGGCATGCTGGAAATGAATAATGCAGCTCCCATCAACTGCAGGCACCACGTTAATATTGCATTCCCAGGCAAAGCCTCCAGCTCTCAACCTCTATCTGATCTACAGCTCTATGCAGCTTTTAGCCCAGAAAGCAGAGGAGTTTTAGCTGAGTGGAATATAGAAGCAGACGCCTCTTTTTCATGGATGCAGCTCTCACCCCAGGCTCCCTAACCCACCCCAGATCTCATATGGTGATCTGGCAGTCCTGTGTCTGAAGCTGTTGCCCTCTATACCCTGGGATAGGTGGAGGATTCATGTATCTCACCCAGTTTACCTCAAAATAGGGGACTGTCCCATCCCATCCCATTTCCGTATGAACCCAGCCACACAAATTCTTCTAGCCCTGAGTCTGTGCCTATCCCCCACTCCCCCTACCCTCGACTACTTCTACCCTCTCTAGGCTGCCTCATTGCAGTCCCAAAACTGACCCTCTGCCTTCTGACACCCTACACCCCCTCTACACGCCACTGATTCCACTCCAAGCCGTGACCCACCTCCATCTACCCCTTCCCTGCTGTCATTCTCATGCCCTCACTCCCTGCCCGCAGCACTACCCGGTCAGGCAGGGATGGCTCAGCTTGGATTGAGCCTGCTAGGGCTGATGCAAACAGGGTCTGAACCTGCTCTTCAGTGCCACAGTTTTTCCCATCCTGCATCCTTTGCTGGAGATAAATGCTGCACAAGGGCCTCTGCTGGCACTAATGCCTCTCTGCACTGGCGAGCAAGAGGCAAAGCAGCTGCAACCTCCCACCCAGGGGTTTTGGTGAGAAAGCAATGACAGCAGCCATCCTCACTTCCTTTCTGGAGGTTTATTTCTCCATTTGAGGATTATCCCCCCAGATCCAAGGGCGAGTCCAGGCAGACTCTTGCCTTTTCAGGCCTCGTTTGGCTGCAAGAACAAGTACCAGGGGATCCTTCTGCAGCCCCCTGCAGCCGCCTCAGCGGCAGGTGCACTTGCAGGCAGCCACGATGGGATAAGGGATCTGCCGCCAGGTGCAGTTTGGGGGGCTGGGATGTTGGGGGACCCAGCAGTGCCAGGCCAGCAACTTGATGTGGGTGAGCTGTGAGGGGCGGCAGGTCGTGCCGGGGGGCCAGGAGCAGCTGGGGGGGCCAGTCTCGCAAGAAGTGTGGCGCACCCAGCGGGGCCAGAAGACGGGTCCCAAGTCGACCCAGGCAGAGATGAGGCGGCAGGCAGCCTGTTCCACCAGCCACTGCCGCAGGCGGTGGGCCAGGGCCCCCGGTAGCTCAGGGGGCAAGCCTGGAGTGGAGGGCAGCAGGATGGGCAACTCCAGCCCCTCCACCTCTCGCCACAGCTTGCGGCGGTAGCGCCCAGCACTCTCTGCCAGGTCCCTGCTCATGGACTCCAGGGTCTCCTCCAGGATGCTGCCGTTGCGACCGCGTGGCTCCTCAGTTGCCATCCAGAAGGGGTCGAAGGCCGAGCCCAGGAGCCGGTGCAAGCGCCCGGGGCGCAGGTGGCGGGGCCTAGGCGAGTAGCGGTGATCCTGGGGGGAGAGCGAGAGGCTGTAGGGCCGCACTGGGGCTGAGAGGCGGCCGCGCAGCAGGTGGGCAGTGGGGTCAGCGGTGCTGCACGGGGTCAGCGGCAGCTCTCGGGGTTCCGTCAGAGGTGGCAGTGGGCCTGGGATGCCCAGCGGGGGGAGCAAGCAGAGGAGGAGGAGGAGGAGGCGGCAGCTGCGGTGCGGTCCCTCCATGGTGAATGGCACTGTGGCAGGCTGTGCAAGGCTGTGGGCTTGTGCTCTGCCGCATCCCCTGGGTTATCACCACATCCCAAGGCATGGCCTTCCCCTTTTCCCTGGTTACAGTGGCTGATAGCGAGCCGCCGGGGACGTCTCGGTCCCTTCTGCCAGAGGGGCAGCTTAAGGGAAGAGGCTACATGGTCCCTCCTGCCAGGACAAGGGGTGCCACTGAGCCAGGGCTGCTGTGGAGAAGGGGCCAGAACCTCCTTCTCTGAGTCCTGCTCCATCATTGGAAGAGGCACCAAGGACCTTCCCAGCGAGCTTGTGACTTTCAGTTCTTGCCGGGAAAGAATCATCAAGCTACACTCAGTCTTAGAATACCTGGGAGTCCTTAGGGTATGCAGGTGCTGTCACCAGGATGGACATGGCAGCAGGGTGGCAGAGCAGGATGTCTGTGTGGCTCACCGTCATCTTTTGGCAGATCAGCCAGCACTCATATTGTCCTAAGGAGCCGTGATGGAGCTGAACCTCTGGAGATGGCCCCTCTGCACGGCTTGTCCTCCCTCCCCACACAGCCCAGGCAGTGCTGGTGGCATGCAGACCTGGGTTGGATGGAAACCAAAAACTGTTTTCTCCTCCTTCCCCAGTTCAGGCATCGTGGGAGAGGTCCAGTCTCTTCAGTGCCATGCTACTAACAATTAATCAGTAACAGCTAGTAGTAGCAATTAGTTGCTCATGCTCCAGAGGATTTAGAGCCCTATCCCAAAGGCAGGGCAGGGACCAGGCTCGCTGTGGTGGAATATTTACATTCTCTGGAGGTGTTGGACAACATATCCTGAACACTCAGCACTGGGGGCTGGCTGCTGGGGTCCATGGGACCCTTCTGCCCTTCATCCTCCCTCTCACACCAGAAAGTAGTGGGCTTTTTCTCTGCCACCCCCTCCTCACTGGAGCAGGGAGCAGTTGAGCCTGCAGGAAACCTGGGCAGAGAGGAGTTAACTGCAAACCCAACCTCAGAGAAAGGGGAAAAAAAACACAACAGAGATCTATGGATCAGCAGCAAGAGCAGAGGGAGGGAAAAAGGGGGAGACAGAGACAGAGGAGAGGAGTTCCAGAAGGAGAGAGAGCTGAGCTTGTGGCAGTCAGGGGGAGGCAGCGGAGCACCAGGCAGGAGTGACTGGAGTGACCAAGCTGCTTGGATAAATTCTTTGGTCGCCTGCATCCTCCTTGCTGACACTGCCCGGGCTGGACCGGAGGTCTCCTCCAAGAGAGTGGCAAAGCTGCAGGCCCTTCCTTGAAAAGGTGAGTGCTGGCTTCCCAAGCTGAGAGGCTCCCTGACAGATACACTCTGGTGGCCATGCATGCCCAGAGGGAGACCAGGCTCCTCTGCTCCAGAGAGGAAATCCCATGGGCCCATATGGATAATTATCAGTAGGATAGAGGGGAGCAGAGAGGCAGGAACAGTCTTTTGGTGTGATACACAGAGGAGGTGAGAAGGAGAAGTGGCATAAGCTGAGATGGCGGAGCATGGGATGAAGGAGCTTGCATGACCCAAAACCAAGTTAATTGTATGTCAACAGTAGATAGATAATGGTGTCTTCCCCTCTCAGTTATTGCTCAGAGAAGAACAGTTTGTTCTAGTGATAGCACAACAAGGGGAAGGCTCATTCAGAGATAGGCTGCTGGCACACTGTGCCTGAGCACAGTGTTACTCAGGGCTGGAGGAAGTTTTGTGGCAAATAACAATACCTTGAGCTGTGATAATAACATGCTCCTCCACAATGATCATCATGTATTTCAGGCAGCTCCTCACCTAGCTGCCATGGTCCAGCCCATGACCACCTCTCAGTATCACAAAAAGGTACCTGTAATTTCCTCTCCTCTGTGGAGCTTAACTACTGCACAAGGAGAAAGGAGCAGCCAGCTCCAGAGTGCAGGTGGTCTCAGATTAAGGAGTTCCCTCAGAATAAGAGTGTGTTGGGGTGCTGCTGCTGTGGGATGTGATCCAGGCATCAGGTCCCTGCTGATGTACCAACCCAGCTGGTACTGCCCTGGGTTGAGTGTGCCAGGACCACTTGCAGCCCATGGAAGCCCCCTTCCCTGTGGCCTCATGGCCAAGCCCTGTTGAACATTAGTCAGGGTTTAGACTTGCCAAAGCAAGCAATCCCAAGAGGTTTAGCATCTTTGGGATTGTAGGAGGAACATGGGAGAGGCCTGGCAGCACAGCACAAGGGATCCTTGGAGGGGCTGGGAGCACAGGAGATGGCATAATGGGGATGTGAATCTGGGCAGGAGAAAGGGGCTTCAGCTCCACTCAAGCCAGGCAGATGTGACCTGACTGATCCCAGCAGCATTCTTGTCAGCAACATCATGAGGAACTTGGTGTCATCATTTAACCAGCTGGTTGAGATTCACATTTCTGAGAGAAACGTGGGTGTCAGGCCGGGATCAGGCACCTTAAGGCTTTCTCCCTTTTTCATCCCCATGCAGGTTCCCACAGTCAGGTGGGGAGATGCCAGAGGGATGGAACATCTCTTCTGACAGCCTGGAGCTACGAGCAGCAGGGATTATTGTGCCCATCATCTTCTCTCTCATATTCCTCGTGGGTACTGTGGGGAATGGGCTCGTGCTGGCTGTGCTGCTGCGGAATGGCCAAGTCAAGTACACCACCACCAACCTGTTTATCCTTAACCTGGCCATGGCTGATCTGTGTTTCATCATCTGCTGTGTCCCTTTCCAGGCCACCATTTACACCTTGGATGGGTGGCTCTTTGGGGCCTTTGCCTGCAAGGCTGTTCATTTCCTGATCTACCTCACCATGTATGCCAGCAGCTTTACCCTGGCTGCTGTCTCCATTGACAGGTAAGTCTCCCCTTCCCTTTGAGTCCCAGCTCAGAGACACGCCTTAGAAGAAACAGTAGAGTCCTGCTCCTATCCTCCTCTTCCCTGGTTCAAGAGGTACATTGATTGCCTTTCCTGAGCTACCACAGCTGAGTGGATGATGGAGACTCCAGTCCCACTGTTGGAATGACCCTAATGTCTTTGTGAATCTTTGTGTAACCCCCGTTCCCAAGAGGTGTGGGATGGGAAGGATGTATGGCTCCATGGGAATGGGTGCACAGACGGCAACCCCACAGGGCAGGAGAAATACCTTATCTCACCCATGTTGTGTTTGGTCTCTCCCTCTCCTTCCCCTCCTTCCCAGGTACTTGGCCATTCGCTATCCACTGAAGTCCCGTGATCTCCGCACCTCTCAAAATGCAGGAGTGGCCATTGTAGCAATCTGGTCACTGTCACTGCTCTTTGCAGGGCCTTATCTCAGTTACTACCAGATAATCCATTACCACGGTGTGCCCATCTGTGTTCCTATCTGGGAGGACCGGCGCCGAAAGGTTCTGGACATCCTCACATTTGTCTTTGGATACCTCCTGCCCGTAACCGTGGTGAGCCTGGCATACATTAGGACTGTCAAGTTCCTGTGGACCTCTGTAGACCCCATAGAAAGGATCTCAGAGTCCCAGAAGGCCAAGCGTAAGGTCACCAAGATGATTGTGGCTGTGGCCATCCTATTCTGCCTCTGCTGGTTGCCCCACCACCTGGTCATCCTCTGCTTCTGGTTTGGCCACTTTCCCTTCAACCGGGCCACTTATGCATTCCGCCTGGCTTCCCACTGCCTTTCTTACACCAACTCCTGCCTCAACCCCATTGTCTATGCCCTCATCTCCAAGCATTTCCGCAAGCGTTTCAAGCAGGTTTTCACCTGCCTCTTCTTCCAGAACAAGACCAGGAAGAAGAAGAGAGTTGGAAGGCAAGTCCATATGGTCAATGTGGACAGAGGTTTCACCAATAGCACCAGAGGTTTCTATGGAGGCAACACTGAGGTGATCCAGGTCCCAGAGGACACCAGGAAGAGAGACCATGAAAGTACCAGTCATGCCAGAGCATGGACTGAGCAGCTACAAGATGCCATGGTCTCTGTTGAGAAGGAGATACTGGAGGAGGAAAGTTTGGCAGCAGCTTGCCACTCCCTAGACATGGCCCCTCTAAGAGGAACTCAGGAGTTTCTGACTGTTCACTATAGATGAATAAAGTGAACAGTCCAGCCAGTGAGTAGCAGCTCCATTCCCAAACAAGCCAAATAACATGAGACAGAGGGGATCAGGTGCAGCTGAGCCACTTAAAGATCCTGTGACAATGGTAAACCCACTGCCCCCACTCATCTTCACTCGCTGGTCCACAACATTAGTATAGAAACATCACAATCCATCTGAACAGATGCAGAATGGAGGGACATATTAATGTGATGCCAAGTCACCTGGGTGGCATTCCTGCAACAGGTTGTAAGGACTCCATTTCCCAACTTTGTAATTTGCTAATTTTGTGAAACAACTTGAAATTCTAAGAGGGAGGCAACCAAAATGAAAATATCCTGATAGGAAATCCAGGTTGTTAAGGTTACCTCAGAAAATGGGTGGGAAGGGTGGAGTTCAAAGGGATCTGAATGTGAAAGTATCTGGTAGCCTCTCTTCCTGAGAGCTCCAAGTGGAGAAACACTGTCCCCTGCCCACATGCCCATGTGCCAGGGGCAGCCTGTGTCCACTTCCATCCCCTTCCATTACCCTGGCATCCAGACCAAAGGACCTTTGCCACTCTAGCTGGTGTACAAGAAAGTCAGCCATCTGTGCCAACAGCTTGATCACCCATTCTCCACAGCAGCCACTGGTTGTACCCAAATAATTTATGCCACAGCAGGTATAATTCAAAGGCTTGTGTGCAGGCACCTCTGCATGCTCCCTCTGCACCTGTGCTTCTCTGAAGTTCAAGGGGGAAGCATCATCTGGCCTGTCTCTTCTTTCTATGCTGCCTCACCAGAAGTGCTCACTAGAGGATGATTCTTAGAGCTCTGTTCCATCTGGTTTTAGGTCTTGAAAGCATATCCTGTATGATGCAATTCCTAATGCTGCTTGCACTTCAGAAATTCCCTGATAGCCATCCTCAGTTCTTCCTAAACAAACCCAGTAACTCCTCCTTCTACCACATTGCTCCACACAATCCACTCCTCTGCCTACTTTCTGTTTGCCTTTTGCAAATTCCTGAGGGACTGCTGCCTCCTCTTTGATCTTTGCTTGAGTTTCATCCCTTCCTTCTGAGGCTGATGGTTCCATGGGTCTCTGAGGAGTGACAATATTCAGCGATATTAGCTCCACTTGTGTTGTTTATTCACTTGGCCAGATAGTTTGTTCCAGATGATGATGATGATGATGGTGGTGATGATGATGATGATGATGATGATGATTGAATTGATGGCTTCCTCCAAAGCAGAAGCAAATAACCAAGCTGCAAAATGAGCTTTGAAGCCAAGTGACGATCACGGTGAGCCAAAGGAGAAAGAAACAGGTCCATCACAACCGTGTGCACTTAGCTCAATCCTGTCCCCTTAGTGCCTCTTTCTGCCTGGTGGAGAAGGCTTTCAGGAGAACATGAGGCCAACGCTGCTGAGGGGCTCGGGGCATGTTTCAAGATGGCCACTGTTGCGGTATTGCTGTGGGACTCATGTCCATTTGAGAGAAAAACTTTTTCCTGCTTTGTCCCCGCTGCCCCAAGCAGCTGCAGAGGAATCTTTAGCTATGGCAGCAGCTCAATGACACCCTGTGGCAGAGCTGAGAATCCTCCCCGGCTGACAGTGGGAAGTGCTGCAGCGATGGCAGGGCAGGACAAGAAATCACATTCACCAGAAGCTGCTGCAATTTCTCCCCTGCTTCATCTTAATAAACCTGGTAATTTCCTTCTCCTGTCATGTTTGCTGTGTGTTGGCTACAATCTCAGCCGGGCATGGGGCTCTGCAGTTTGTGTTGGATGTGGTGGAGGCTGCACCAGCCGTCTGACCGCAGACTCACTAGCAGGGCGGCATTTGTTTTATTCGACTTTGCAGGCACTGCAGAAGTGTACAGAACCAGGAAAGCTGAGGGCTTTAATACAAATCCAGCACTGCTGGTGTTCAAGACAAAGTTGTAGTAGGAGACAGAAGCACAGAGGAGGAAAGGGAGGGATGATGAGATTACAGGTGGAGGGAGCAACATAAATGAGAAACACGTGGGGCTGGATGGGAGCCATCCCCAGGGATAGAAAGCAGTGATGAGAAGGCAGTGCAAAGTGAGGGGCTAGAAGCAGAGGGCAGAAGGGTGGACAAGAGGGCATGAGGGAGGTAGGAAGCAATGTGATAGCAGAGCACTCTTGTTTTGGCAGGAGCCTTTTCCCCACCCCAGCAGTGTCACACTACTCTAGAGCTGGGGTAAGCACCACTTGGCTGTTTTGTGACTCCAGCCCCACAGCAGTTTTCTCCAGCATTTTTCTGCATCATCAGGCTGCCAGAGAAGCCCAGAAAAACAACATCCAAGCACGGCCTTTGATCAGTCTAGCTCACATGGGAGGGAGGAAGGGAACCAGTGGGATTTGCATTGCTGCAGTACTGTGCTTTACTGTGGTGCCTGGCAGAGCCAGGTCTGAGCGTGTGATTGACCTCACACAGCTCCCATTTTGTCATGTGGTCATGACATGTGTAGAGAGGGGAGGGGGACCAAGCTGGGTACTCAGCTTTCCCAGTGTGCCAGGTCCACGTGCTGCAGGTGACTGCAGCCACCTGAGGCCAACCTCTGTTGGGTGAGACAGCTTTGCTGTGGGGACACAAAATGTGTGTTGTCACCTGACTTGCAAGTGTGAGCAGAGAAATCTCCATTAGGATCACAGTTTCTCACCATATCCTCCAGGACCATCAGGCCCACATCTTATCCCCACTGAGATGGTTTGCTCATTCAGACCCATTAAACTGAGTTCAAGTCCCCCAGAGCTTCTCAGCCACCTCCTCCATAATCCTGTAGTCCTGTCTGAGACCTGCTATCATCCCAGTTCAATATTCACAGTAAACTTTAAGTGATTGCGAACAGCCCTCCTTTTCCTTAATTATGTATGGCATACAATTAGAGCTGTAGAGATCCTGAGTATGCAACTCTTAAAGTGTGTCAAATCTGCACCCACAATTTCTTAAGAGCAGACAAAAGAGAGAAAGCTTGGTAAAAAGTGTTTAGGGAAAGCAGCGGCAATTACAGATCGACATGGCACAAGTAGGTTTCCGAGTGAACACCTTTGCCCTGAACAAAGCAATTATTCTCATTCCACAGCAGTTCACTTCCCTGCACCCCACTGCCCCCAGCCAGTATGGGCACAGAGATATCCCTCCCAGCAAAGCCCTAGGGGCTGACTTTCCAGGTGGAGACGCAAGGACTGGGTGCTACTGCAGACTCTGTAACCCGGAAATATGGAGGGACAGCACTCCTGTCTTTCTAGCTTATTAAAAAAGGGAGGGAGTCCACACTGGGGAGTCCAAGCTGGCAGAGAGAGATCGTCATTGGGAGCCAGTTGCCAGCATGAGGCTGTATCAAATGCAAAGTTGTGGGAAGCTCTGCAGCCCCATTGAGCTGCAGAATCTGCTGGTGTTCTCACTTGCCCCGGGCATGGTGCTGGAGATTGTGTCAAAGTAAAGGTGTTTTGGTCCCAGCCATGCCCTCCTGTCATTGCTGTAGGCATTGTATGACAGGGCTGTGTGACATCAGGCAGCTTGCAGATTCATGATGTGCATAAGCAGAGTGACAATCTCCCCCTTAATTCTCTTCTCTTTCCTCTCCTTACTTCTGTTTGTGCAAATCATTCCTTACTGCTTTGTCCTGCCTGCTCTTAAATTCCCAGGTGACGTGGTATTTCTAACGCTTGCTGAAGCTGTTGTATGCTTTGCTAGAGCTCAGCTCCAAGGACAACCCTTTTTCTGTGCAGAGCCCAGCTGAAAAGCTTTACTGGGAATTAGCTTTTTTTTTTCCATTCAAGTGCTTGATGTTGCTATCTGCACTTTAAGCCTCCTTCATCTCCTATCTCTGTTTCTGATTTTTCCCACCTCCCTTCCTTCATGGTGACTGTCACTCCTCTACAGCCGATGCCTTTCAAAACATGTCTGGAATACTTTACCCACCTTCCCAGGGACAGCGAGTTCTCCAGTCATCCTTTGCACATGATGCCCATGGCTGGTGGCCAGTTCACACGGCCTCAAAGCGACCTCTAGGCAGCACAAACGTATATATCATTTCTACAGGTGAAGACTCACTACACAGCCTAAAGCATTGCAGGGAGAAGGGAACAACAGCCAGGAACAGTGATGTGGCACAGTTGGATGCTGCCTGCTCTTGCCCAGATGCAGCTGGGCTGTTGCTCACCCCTGATCTTGCTCCTCCTGGTCCCAGCTAGCAAACAAAGCAGACCAGGTCAGAACAGACTGCTGCACATTGGGGTGAAGCCTAAATGAAACAGGACAGAGAGGCCAAGGAAGACCTTGGGGAGAAGGTGAGTTTAACATGACAAATGGCTGCAAGCCCTGAGCCCTGATTTTTGGAAGCACATGAGCAAGAAGGGCAGGCACTGAATCTAGGTTGGGAAGGCTCTGGAGCTAGGAGGGAATTCCTGTCTGCCCAGTAACAGCATACATGCTCCAACCAGTTTCTCAGCTCAAAAGCAGAGGTGAAGCAAAGATGTCACATCCTTGATATATAGGTAGATTTAATTAAAGCTGAAGGAGATTGATTGCTGCTTTCCACGCAGCCTTCCCTCCAGACTGATTAGCATTCTGCAGTCTCTGCTCCCAGCTTATTGCCTTAATTAATGACTCCTTGCTTTTATTTTCTTTTCTACTTGCCAACACTCAGGCTGACAGGCTCATCTTTAACCCTGCAGAGGCTGGTTTGCCATATCATGAGTGCTGCTGTTCCAAGAGCTGAAACAGGATAGATGAAATAGGAGAGGTGTGAGCAAGCTGGGGCTTTGAGCTGGGGCTTTGCAGCTAGTTGTCGGCACCACCTCCTCGCCGTGGAACAACTTATTCCTGCCAACTGAGCACTGATTCTGCTGCCTGACATCTCCCCACCATGTGTGACATGATCACAGCACTGCTGAGAGGTGTCAGACCCAAGTGCTGACACCTGGGACCCATCCTGCTTACACCCCTGTGTGCAAACCTGGCAGCCCTGGGGTTGGAATTCTGGTTATTTGCTTTTGAGTTTAGCTGCTGGTTCATAATCCATTATCAGCCTTAGCAGGTTGACAGCTGATTATTTTAATTCTTCCCACAACCATGCTTTCTTCCCCTCTCAGAAAAAAAAAACAACAGAAGAATGCTGTTTGCTGTACCTCTTTTATCAGCTTCCTAGTCAAAACTTATTGACTCTTACACCTACTCACTCCCTGAGCTGCCAAGGGCTGCTCTCCCATGCTGGTCAGGCACACCACATGAAGGCGGCATCTTTCTGCAAGTACCTGTCTGTGAAGGAGGAGAAATCTATATTGTTCACAGAGTGAGCAGAGTAAGCAAATGAAAGGGTGAAAGGTTTTGCAGAGATGCTTCATAGGGCTTCCTTAGCAGTGCAGATAATTGCAGTACTGGATTTGGAGTCTGCTAGAAAGCCAAAGGTGGAGGAAGTAAAGGAGCTCAGATGTTGGAGATTAATTATTTCAGCTGCTGAAGAGTGGAACAAATTCTTGATGTTCACAAATATTACAGTGTGTGCTTCCACATTCACTTGCGTGGGTGAGTGGCTGCTTCAGAGAAAGGCCTTTTGCTCAGTAACATCCATGCAGCTTTGCTCAGGGCTGTTTCTTCTGATATGGGATCCCAGTGAGACACAAGCAGTTTTTCAGTCTTCACTTACTTGGATGAGCCAGATCCTCAACCTGGCTTGGTTTTGTTGCATCTTACGGCACAGCAGGGGTTATAGAGCCAGGGAAATTGCTGCTGGGTTTGGTGGCTGGGGATTCAGCACATCCCTGCAGAACCATGCTTTTAATGAGGAGGGGAAATGGAGTGTATTTGGATGTCAGGTAGTGGTAAGGGGGAAGCAAAGCCTAGAGTCAAGTCCCAGGTGATATCATGGCCCTGAGGATAGGGATGCATCATTGCTCAGGAAGGGATCTAGGATGTGCATTTTGCAGTGTAGCACAAGGAGAATGAGGAGGCTGAACTGATTTTAATGGCAAAATAAATAGTAGAGGGAAACGTGTGCTGTTGTTTCTATTCTCCATTACTGCAGCAGACACCCCTGGGAGATGCAGAAAGTTGCCAACCATCCTCACTGGTTGTGCAGGGAATTCTGTGGCACAGGGTGCAAGGACAAGGAGGAAAGCTGCTGAGACAAGCTAAAGTCTCTAGGCCAGGAGCAGCAAAAAAACAGACGGTGCCAGTGAACAGCTCTTGGCACAGTTATGAAGCCACATTCTCCTCCTCCCCTGGAACCGCATTCCTTCTTTCCCTCCCCACCACCTAACTTGTTCTAGATACAGCTGCTGAGCATGACAGGGTAGTTGAAGCTTTGGCATGACTGGCTGACGCAAAGAAACCTAAAACTTTCCTTCATCCAGTGCCAAACACATGATACGGCTCTCAGCAGCCCGCTGCTTCAGCCCTGAGGCAGGAAAGAGAACTGACTGTGGTGACTGATAGAATATGATTCCTACATGATACAGTTTTTTCCCCACTGAAAACCAGATGCTCTTTTTCTTACCTGGCATTACTGCTAAAGCAGTAGCAAAACTCCCTACAAACCTGCCATTTTATTATTGATTGTGCTGCCTCTCCTCCCATGGAGGGAGCAGCACTGCAAAAGCAGCAAGATAATTGCTGCTGGATGGCTGCAGCACCTCCACCTTTCCCTCTGTCAGAAGCTGTTATGAAAGAACCACAAACCACACAAGGCAGGCCTGAAGAGCTGTGGACATCACGTGTACCGAGGCTAAAAGCTTCACTCCTGATGTATTCCAGATTTTGAGGTAAGCTTCCAAGAAGAGTCCAGTTAGCAGACAACATCAGCAACTAAAATAACTGCAGGGATAAAGAGCATTTCAGCCACCTGCTCTTCAAGCACCTTAATGGTCTCCTCAGCAACAAGGCTGTTGAGGGCAGAAGCGCTGACAGCTGGGTGTATATGGACACCAAGACTAGGCTGTGAAGTCAAGACCGGGCACAAAAGTCACCTGCTCCTCACAAAGGGACCACACAGGAAATTCTCTGCACTACCTAGATGTCCCTCCCCAGCCCCTCATCCCCCTGCTGTCTCTTCACAGCACAGCCATTTTATCCAGCATGGGGCAAGGCACCAATTCAACCATCTCCATACATTTGCAGGAGTGCAGACCGGGCAAGGCAGCTGCTTTCCCTCTTAGCAAAACATCCCATCTTGCAGCTTGAAGCACTCCCGCTGAGATTCTCTTTCTTCTATTTGTACTGTTTCACAGTAACTCCCTGGATTTAAAGTTTGGATTTCTTGGCTGTGGGAACCGGAATCAGAAAAGGTCAGTCAGCAACCTGCAAACAGAGTGGTGTTTGAATTCAAACAATTTTGTGTTGTCACTTCTGATTTCAGTACAAGGTATGACCAAGTCCAGTGCTGTGCATGGAGTCTGGAACATATGTAAAGAAAGAGGAATGGGCTGCTCTGAAAGAGAGAACTTGGCTGAGGAGTCTTAAAAGGCTGACAGGATTTTATTGTAGTTTAAAAGGTCAGATTGTCTCCCACCCACTCAGCATCCTTCCCATCCAGCACATCATAATGAAGTATCAGTATTCACAGTGACAGCTCCAGCCCAACCACAAGACCCCTGGTCCCAGTCACGTCCTCCAGTATCCCATGGATGAACCCATCTAAGAGCCACGCCCATTTCTGGTATTTCAGCTTTGAACACAGAGGTCCACTTAATCTGTTCCTGGCAAGAGGCAGATATCAGAGAGCATGCTGACCTAAAGGTCTCTGAAGAATGCTCCAAAATGTGGCTGCTCCATATTTAAGCTGAATCCTAATAAAGGACTCTTCCAAACCAGTGATTCCCAAGCTGTGGAATGGGTATGACTACCAGCACAAGCATGGTGTGGCACACGGGTGGGAACTTGGACTACTATTGGAATGTTCCTGTTGCCCTGCTGCTGTTGGCACCCTATCAAGGAGATTTCATGATCCCTGCTCCAAAACAAAGCAGTCTAAAGCTTCATTACTATCCACAGAGGGGAAGAAGTGAGAGAGCACCAAGATCAAGTTCCTGCATCCTGCATCGCTGCATCGCTTCAGGGTCCCAGCAGAAGTCATAATTTGTTTCTCACACTGCACTTAGGGTTCTCTATGACAAGCAAGAAACACAGGATGGCTGAGCAGTGGGTTTGGTGCTGCTGAGGCAGATGTAAATTCACCTCCAACCCAGCCCAATAATATGCTGAATGCACAACACCTCCTGTCACAAATGGACCTCTTCCCTGAGAGCAGTAACAGAAGACACAAAAGTCAGTTATGGTGGTTTTTTCGGGGTTGTTGTTTTTTTTTTAAGATATAGATGTCTGCTTAAAACTATGTTAAGATTGTCACCTACCCAACCTTATTCTTGCATCAGGGCCGCTCTGATCTGCCAACTGTGCACCTGGGTATTTTTTGCACTGTAGTATTTATGCAGTAACTTGCAGCAGTGATTTAAAAAAATGAGGCCAGTAAAAGCTGTCAGTCTAGTGATGAAAAACCTTGTATCTCATCTGTAATCAGATTCTCTGCCCTGTGACCACAGGCTCTGGGGAAGGTGAGGATTAAGCCTCAGTGCACATTTCTCAAGGCAGTATGTTTGCTCAGCTGCTAGCATTCAGAATTAAGTGTGTGTACTTCTCATAGCACAAAGCCTTCTGTTGTCCAAGCTATTCACTTTCCTCCTCATGCAAGAGCACTACAGAGGTGGCAAAAAATGCCTGTCCCAAGCATTTCTGTGATGCTGGCCAGCTGCTGAGTGCACTAGTTGGGGCTGGTGACTATACATGGCATCAGCCACCACCTACGTCAACCTGAAGTACTTAGGAGAAGGCAAAGTATCTCTGTAGAAGATATCCTATTCATAAAAAATAGAGCTGCTCTTTTACTCCACAGTCACACATCCAGCACTCTGTTGTCTGTTGCCTCTTGTCCAAAGTCTGCTGTCTCAGGATGAGGCAGCTGTGGCAGCACCAACAGGAACAGTCTGAGCACCACTGGAGAGTCAGTCTGGCAGGAATGGCTGCTGGCAGCAATGTTTATTCAGCGGCCTGGGAAGCAAGCTTCAGCTTCCTTTTTTTCTCTCTAAGGCTTCTGCTGCATCAGGAAGATGATCTGGAAGCCCATTACCTGTTCTCCATGTTCTGCATCTGCAGGCTGAGTGATGTGAAGCTGGCCAGGAGGTCTGTAACCTCATCCACCTGACAGAAAAATACAGCTGGCTGTCAGACAGGTAAATGCAGCTGTGCAGCCACCCACCACCAAAGAAACCCCAGATGCAGCAGGGACCACCCTTGCACTAGGATTGCCAGTAATGCCCATACTGAGCTACACTAGGACAGGATCCCTTTGGTATCAACAATCATGTAGAAGGGCTCCAATCCTTATAATCAAACAAGTCCTAATCTAAGGCAATGAGAGTTCTCCCCATTCCTCAGTACGTCGATGCTTGACCTCCACCCTGTGTGATTTAGCCAGTCCTTAAAATAAAAGCAGGCTGCTACATTACCCAAAACTCAGTGGTATCAGGGCTGTTTCCTCTAAGCCTGTTTCTAAAGGCCAATCTTTTGTACGGAAAAAAACAAACAGGCGCTCCAACCATGTGTAGCTGTGCTGATCTTGGCCTTAAAATGACTGTGCCCATCTGATGTTCAGCTTCTCTGCTGAGCTGCTTGGCACAGCGATGCTTTCTGCCTTTTGAATTCCCACCTAAAGGAGCACCCATTTGACCCAATGCGAGCAAGAACCTTTCCAGAACTGTGTCGCCAAAGTCCCCCACTTCTCATGCAGCTGCACTCTCCTAAATGCAGGAATCACAACACAAGGAGGTGAGTCACGTAACTCAGTGCTACCCACCTGCTCCTTTGTGCTTGTCATCTGCAACCTGGTGCAGAGGTCATCCAGCTGTTCCTTTTGCTCATGCCTCCCCAGCCGGTCCAGGTATTCCCTCAACATCTGGATAATCTAAAACCAACAGGCATAAGAGGCAAATATCAGAGAGCTGCACCAGGCTGGGGTATTTTCACAGGAAATATTAAATTACAGTTAAACTGCCAAGCACACGGCCCTGATGCTGCAGCATGTGGCAGAGTTCATCACCCTCAGAGAGGAACACATGCAAAGCACTACACAGCATCACATCCCAGTGAGTCACCAGAGGCTTTCATCAGCCACAGATGGACTAGTTGTGATCCTTGTGTCTGGTTTAAGAACAGGTAAGAGAGATAGGCCCAGCTGAAGCAGCATAAGGCTTAGCCTTAAAAGCACCAAGCTTTTCTTTCTGACTAGGTAGCTTCCCTCACTGTGACGAGCAGGGACTTCCCACTCCAGCAGTGCACAGTTCCTCTCTGCTTGTGCACAGAGGATGAAAATTCCTGTGGCTCCTCTATGGCTCCTGATGTGAGGCCCACAGCCTGTGTATTTGTAGCCTCATGACTGCTTTCGTATTCCATGCCTCCACATATTGCAGCAGGGTAGACTGCTAGGAATAGAGTCCCTGCATGTGCATGCCATAGCTACAGCCTCTGTGGTCCCTGTCCTGCCACAAGGCATCTGTCTTACATGATGGCTGAAGAAAAGGAGTGCCCCATTAATTAAGACATTCAATGCTTCCTTGGCCTACCAGAGCCAAGGGAGGACTTGCAAAAATTCAGAGTAGAGGCTGGGGAAAAAGAAAGGTGTCTGAAAATTGAAGGAAAAGTCAAACTCTCCCCATAGCAGTTAGGAGCCTACAGATAGGTATTTGGATAAAGGGTGCCAGGGACTGCCCCATCTTACTAGAACATGGGACTGTTTCTTTTACCTGTTTCACTTCAAGGCGTACGGCCTCCAGGCTGTGGGAGAGTCCTTCCTGCAGGATGTTCAGCTTTGATTTGGCGAGGTGCAGGGGGGTTCTGCCAGCTCGATCCAAGGCATCAACTCTGGCCCCTGCAAGATGCATGAGCGAGGACAGAAAGTGAGACTTGTTGTCAAGATTTGGTGTCCCTGGGGAGTATCAACAGGGCAGTGGAGGAAAGGGACGGGCTGTAATTTTTACAGAGGAAATGTTACCTCCGCGCAGCAGCGTGGTGATGACAGGAACGTGGTTTGTGCAGGCAGCTGGGGAGGGAAAACACAGGACACACAACTCAGAGCTACTAGCAAAAACAAGTTTCTGCTCAAGTGCAGAGCTTGTTGCTTCCCAAAGGACTTCTTTTCCACGGGAAAGAAGAACAGACCAAATGCTGAGATAACCTCATACTCAAGCCTGAGTACGCACTCTGGAACAGATCTTGCACTCCTTGGGGCCGGCAGAGGGAGGAAAATCAATTCTCTCAAACCTTTTCTCTGACCCTAAACCCTTGTGAAGAGTGAAGCTAATGAAATTCAAGGAGTCCTTTCTAGATCCTTAAGTCTGAGGACACATACTGTGAGGTACAGGGAAGAGGAAGGTGGAGAGGAAAGGAACAGTAAGGGAGCATTCACCTCACCCCTCTGCATGCAAAGCTCATCTGGGTGGCACTTACCCAAGTGTAGAGGGGTGTTGCCCAGCCCATCTCTCTGGTTTGGGTCAGCCCCATGGTCTAGAAGCAGTTGCACTGGAAACAAGGACACAGCCACATCAGTCCCTTCCCTATGCCCCACAGGTCAGGCCTAAATGGGCCTGCTACCAGGTTTTTGTTCAGCTCATCAGCTTCCTTAGAGAACAGGGAACAGGGGTTTGTGCAGCAAAGCAGAAGGACCCAGTACACAGCCAGGCAAAAAAACAAAGCAAAAAAACAAAACAAAAAAAACCCCTGGACTCCCTGAGGGAAAGAACTGGGTGGAAGGACACCCTAGAACTGGGAGGTCCTGCTTACCCTGTCAGGCCCTAGGGCCTGAGTTCAGCTGGCACAGAAGGCACAAAAGAGCAACCTCTGTCACGTGCTGAATCCCGACAAAGAGCATCCCTCAAAATCTCAGCCGCAGAGGGGCTGGAAGACAGAGCTGCCCCTCCCCGCTCACCGATGTGGTCATTGCCGTTGCAGGAGGCGAAGTGCAGGGCTGTCCGGCCTTTGTCGTCCGCAGCACAGGGGTCAGCGCCGTCCTCCAGGAGTTGCTGCACTGACAGCACCCAGGTGGAGAAGAAAGCAGGTAAGCTCAAGTGGCACCTGGTCAGAGAGGGGTAATGCTACCCTGCTCTTCTGGGGGTAGACACATGTGCTGTCAGCTGCCAAGTCAACTGTACTCGAACCAGTTCCCACCAGCATCGCACCTCAGCAGAAGCAGCTTGGGCAGCATAACCTCCACCCTCTGGCTTGGCCTTCACCACCTTCCACATGTTGCCATAAAAGATAAGCAAACAGCTGTAATGCCTAAGGATCCATCTAGTCAAATTTTCAAGCTCCAAGGACAATCAGCAGCAAAGAACACAAAAAGATAGGAAGGATATGGAGATAACTCTCAGCTTCAGTCAGCTGCATCTTGGGCATTTCTCCAGCTAGAATCTGCATCCTGTGCTTACCACCCCTCCATGGGCTTCCCCTATGGATTTGCATGGTCCTTTTCGGGGCCTGTGTAAACTTTTCCCACCACCAGGGACACGTAGTCAGAAGTTTCAGTGTAACCGCGTGGAGTTAGAAAAGCCATTTCTTTACACCTGTTGACTATGCCCCTTCCTAGATTCATCTGAAACTCCTGCTTTTGGCCACACCAGTGGTGGCCACAGTATGGGGAAGCAGGCAGGGAATGCACTGACCTGCCAAGAGCAGTGCAAAGAGACTAGGAAAGGCTGCAAAGATTAGGGATATAAAAACAGCATCTATAGCAACTTGTGTAAGGGCAACTGTAAGGGCTGTTACTCCTGCTGTTTTGAGACCTTCCTGATACAGTAATCCTGAAATGTGCATAAAATAAAGCTCATTATGTAGCTGTTAAAGATGCTGACAGGTTCTCTACATTTTGAGATCTTTAACAGCATATTCTGTCAAGTACTGGAGATAGAAACCAGAAAGCTCAGAGCACTGAGTCACTTATCACCTCAGCTCCCAGAGACTGAATTATAGCCACATTTGAATTTCTCCCTGTACACCTCCTGCTTTAAATGTGATACAGAAATGAAAGGAACGCTCCAAAAGATGGAAGTGGCATTAACAAGGGATGTTTGATCTTCCAGAAGAAAGACAAGGAGACTGAGTGGCTGAGATGAGATGGATTAATGGGGAACACTTCAGCCAGTCTTCCCCTGAAGCCAGTAGGAATGACATGACCTCTGCCCCCCTGTGCCACCACAGGAAACAGCAGAGATATTTACTTGCTGAATAAATTAATCACCAGACACTTAAGTTGCAGAGTACACAAAGCACATGGGGACTGTAAGCAGAGGAACTAGTCTATCAGATCCAAGATGGATTGAAACCAAGACTTGCATAAAGCCACATTCTTTTGTTCTCTGAAGTCACTGTGGGAGGCAAAGTCCAGCTCTAGTCCTGGTTCTAATCCACTGGGTCATCGTGCAGGGTGTGGCTCAGATAATTACAGTTTTTCCACCTTAACCAAAACAGTTTACTGGTTTTTGTTTTTGCTGTTTACACTTGGGCAAAAGGTACAGATCAAAACAGTTGGAAAAGGACAGTGCTGATTTAGCCCGAGGCAGTTGGAAAATTAACACTGTAAACTAGTTGGAGTAAAAAAGTGAACACTCTAACCAGTTTCCACTCTGATCAGAGAACAAAAATGAGCTCAAAAAAAGCATTTTCTAGATGTGAAGCATCTGAAGTACTATGTCCACAAACTCTGCACCTACTTCCCCCTCTCCTACAACAAGGGTCCTTGGGATGCTGCCCTTCCAGGAAGAATCCCAAACGGGACTGACACAAGCCTTACCTGTGTCCAGGTCATTGCTATTGGCAGCTTCACGCAGCCTTTTCAGAGCTATGGAGGAAAGAAAGCCATTACTAAAAAGCATAGGGGAAAAAGGCACGTTTTCCTACTGAAACATCCCCTCCTGGTGCGCAGCCCAGAAAAGGAGAAGCAAGAGACCCACACACCAGGTAAGAACCGCTCTCCTCGACTCCTCCCGAAGCCGGTCCCGGGCCCTCCCACTCCTGACGGGCACCCTCCCCCGGCAGGACCAGGGATGCCTTCCCCAGCCACGCACCGAACAGATCCAACCCCCTTCCCGAAACCCCGTGTGCAGCGGGACGAAGGAAGAGCTGTCGGCCGGACGGGACAGCGGCTCCCCGCCGCCCCCCACTCACCGTGGGCCTCCTTGCCCGTAGGCCCCAGGCGGCGGTGGAGGCGGGCGGCCCTGCGCAGGCGGCGGGCCGGGATCTTGCCCGCGGGCTCCTCCCGCTGCCACAGGACGTGCAGGTAGCCGAGGGGTGCGCCCGCCGCCGGCCTCAGCGGCACCCCGGGCTCCAGCAGCGGCAGCCCGACCAGCGGCTGCGGCTCCGGCTCTGGCCCCGCGTCGGGAGCGGCCTCGGCCCCGCCGCCACCTTCCATCCCCTCACGGGCCGGGCCAGGCCGGGCCGGGCCAGCGGGAGGGGCGGGGTGTCGCTATAGCAACGGGGCGGGCCGTGTCCGCTCGGCCAATGGGAGGCGCCTAGACCCGTGCGTGCACCCAATGGGGAGGGAGCGCGCAGGAGGAAGTTGAGGGGAGAGAG
>VXBA01001095.1:0-12237 GCA_013399895.1 Serilophus lunatus | reverse complement strand
CGCGTACTCCAACGACTATGACATGCACACGGGTGAGTGCCGGGCCGGGCCGGGCCGGGCCGCGGGGCCGCGGGGCTGGGTCGGGGGTCTCATCGCCGCCTCACCGCCTCCTCACCCTCCTGCGGTTCCTCGCAGGAGACCCGAAGCAAGACCTGGCCTACGAGCGGCAGTACGAGCAGCAGACGTACCAGGTGATCCCCGAGGTGATCAAGAACTTCATTCAGTATTTTCACAAGACCGTGTCGGATCTCATTGACCAGAAGGTGTACGAGCTCCAGGCCAGCCGTGTTTCCAGCGATGTCATCGACCAGAAGGTGTACGAGATCCAGGACATCTATGAGAACAGGTGCAAAGCCATCCTTCTGGGAAGGGGGAACCTCTGTTTAAACTGTGCTGAAAGTGCACCCTGCCCTTCAAAGGAAAGGTTGGCCTGTGTTGTTCCAAACTTGGCCTTTCCCTAAAATGGGGTTTGAGTACAGAATAAAAAAATTAAACAGGTACTTCTAGCTTAATGGGCTAACGTAAGTATGGGTGAGTTATGACCCATGTGAAGGAAGTTGTCAGCCCTGGCCTAACAGGTAGGGAAGCAGCAGAAGGGGACCTCAGTCATGCTAGTCAGTCGGTTTGCAGAAAGCTGTGAGGGGCCATTTTTGTGTCTGTTTCCTGCAGATTCTTCCACTTTTGTTTGTAGCTGTGTTGCCTTGCCATGAAGACAGTGTGGAAGTAACATAGACTGCTGTTCCATCCCTGAGGGATAAATTGAAGGCTGCCTGCCTGGTTTGCAGTTCTTATTCTTTGCTTCAACACTGGACTTTACAGAGGGTCATGTTCAGTTCTCACCAAGTCCAAGGCCTCTCTGTTGTCATCTCTCACTCCAGCACTGTCATGCTGAGAATTGGTTTCTCAATACTGTATGTGTGTCTGTCTTTCAGCTGGACAAAACTGACAGAAAGGTTTTTTAAGAACACCCCATGGCCAGAGGCTGAGGCCATTGCCCCTCAGGTTGGAAATGGTAAGTCTTTCACTTTCTCTTTGGTTGTCAGGGAGAGGAGGGACTAAATCTCTGGGATATGTGAGTGAGCAGGTGCACAGTGTTGCTGCTGCCTGAATCAGTTGTCTTTGTTCACTCTGGCAACTCCTTCAGCAGATCCCTGGCAAGAAGTCAAACTGTGCAGTATCCTTCTGTGCTTCCCTTTGTTATTGTGGCAGGAGGCTGACAGGCCCTGTGGCTTGCTAATGTCCCCTTCTGTCATCTTTTCCAGATGCTGTTTTCCTCATCCTGTACAAGGAGCTGTACTACAGGCACATCTACGCCAAAGTCAGCGTGAGTGCTGGTCCTTGTCTTCCTGTGCTTCCTTTGGCTTCTCTGTGCCAGCAAACCTGGCAAACCTGGTTGCCACCACAGTATCAGTGATCCCATAATTTTTGCAGGACAGGAATTGTGGGTTTATGAGCTGTAGGTCATGTTGCTTTAAGGAAAGCTTAAAGTTCTTGCGTTTTGTTAGTTTAGTAAGGGTTCCCTGACTGCTGAAAAGCAGGAAAGGTTTGGCTGCCTGTCTGTTTGTCTGAGGCTCCTTAGCTATCTCTTCAAGTTTGATCATAATTGGGTGTGCAGGGTGCCCTGGCAGCTCAAATCAATAGGAAGACCAGGTCTGAATTTTCAGGGTGCTGTTATTACTGGCATTCGATGCAGTGATGAGTTAGGGAAGAAGGAGGTTTTGGATATTCCTTTTAACTGCTTATATGTTTCCTTGTGGCTCTTTCTTTTTCAGATGAGCAGGTGAGTGAGAGGAAGGTGCACTATTTATGATTAAAACCCCCACATGGGATCAGAGTGTGTTGCAAAGAGGGAAATCACCAAGGGTACAGGAGAAGGAAATCAAAGGACTAATGCTCTGTGAAACAAAACAAACCCCTAGCTTTTTATTTTTCTTAAACTATTTCGAAGTCAATGAGAAAATCACAGTACTTGGCTCTTTAAGGAAAAAAGCTGAGCAGATGCCTAACTTAGGAAAAAATAAGTAATAACTGCAATTTTACTATGGACCAGAGGGTGGAGAAATGAACACTTCAAAAAGGCTGCTCTGTTAACCCAAGCCAAGCTTTACCAAGAGAAACTGGTTTCCCAAGCTATGCTGTTAGTGGTTCTCAGACTCAGTGTCTCCAGGCTGAACAAGGGAGATGACTCTAGGAGGAGAGAGATTCCTTACCAGTAGGTCAGAGTGTTCAGAAATGCTGTCCAGAAACAGAGTTGTTGCTTTATTAAGGCTTCTCATGAGGGGAGAAGGAAGGAAAGCCAATGAAGGTTAATACGAAGTTCCAAAGTCTGGACAAAAGAGAGGGGAACGGGGAAGGTTCATGCACAGTATTCACAGGAGTTTTAACTGCTTGGTTGTCCTGGAAGAAGCCACCTGTACAGGAAAAGTCAGCTTTGTTCTGTGGGACAATAGTGATACAATTTCAGGTTTTCTGGATGATGCTGGTGGGTGTCCTGGTTGAATACTGGCTCTAACACTTCTGAAATAGACCCTCTACTGCTGTGACTCTTGACTGTCCTTTGTATACTGTGGCTCATGAACTTCCTCCTGCCATGCTTGAAATGAAGCTGACTCTGCTGACTTCTCATTGCAGGGGGGGCCCACACTGGAGCAGAGATTTGAATCCTACTACAACTACTGTAATCTCTTCAACTACATCCTCAGTGAGTTGCTGCAATTCATTTCTGGTTTGCAGATTTTGAAAAGGGAGAATAGCTGGAGAAAGCAAAGCTGGAGAAAGGATCAGAACAACTGGAACGTGTTTGTGTATAGATCACATAGGGAGAGTAGTCTGCGAGCTTTCTCTATGTTAGAGTTTGTTGAATGAAGAGCAGTTTGCATCCATGAATTTAAAACCATAAGAAGCAGAAATAGTTCCCAGTGCTTTCTGAAATATTGTGAAGAATAAAATTTATTTAGCTTTCTGTCTTGCTGAGAACTGCTTCATTTACTTTGAATAAAAAGTAAAATGAAGCTGTAAGTGAAAGAAACTTGCAGTGTTTACAGCTGTTTACTGTTGTTGACTCCCGTTGGAATGAGTTTTAGCGTTTGTGACTTCTTGCCGGGCTTTTTGTGGAGGTTAGATCACTTAGGATAAACCCCTACAATCTGTGCAACTTCTGAGGATCGCTGCTGCAGAGCAGTCATACTCTAGAGATTAACCCTGTGCATGTTCATAGTCTTTGAAAGTGAAGTAGTTGAGGCAGTTGAAGCTACATATCACAGCCCTACTGGAAGCTTCATTCATCTGCTGCTGCATGCCCCATTTTGGGGAACTTCTCATGCTCTTTAATTTGCCTGTTCTCCTGTTCTGCCACTGTTTTTGCTCAAGGTATTGAGCCTCTCATCTGTTCTTTTCAGATGCTGATGGCCCTGCTCCCCTGGAACTGCCCAATCAGTGGCTCTGGGATATCATCGATGAATTCATATACCAGGTATGTGATTACAAGACCTGGGCCGTTTTGGGGTGGCCATGCCTTTATTAGTTGTATAAATTTCACAATTCTTCCCTTGCTGTGATTTTCATAGTGAGAATACCATTGCAAGTAAAAAAACTTTGGTGAGCTCTCTGGGGAGTCTTGAACTTTGTGCATGTTTCTGTTTCAGAACACAACTTCTGTGTTTCTTAGTCAGTAGGGCCTTTATGCTTGCACTGAGAAATTGATGACCTGATTTGAAGTAAGCAGTGGTCTAAGATCTTGACATTAGGAAATACTCTGACACTATTCTTACACTTGCTCTGAGTGCAGCAGTGCAGATCTCAAATGCCATTGTTTTTTCTCTATAGATTCCTTTCTCTGGAAGTTTTTATTATAGAGCTGCCTGGAATACTCAAATGCTGTCTTATCAAGCTTGAGAACAGAAAGGACTTCACATATATAAAACAAGATGTGTGCATCTTATGATTTGCTGTCTGTACAGACAGCACATTTGTGTTTGCTTTCCTGTCCTAATTGTCTAAGAGATCCTTCTCTGCTTCTATCTGTCTTTTGATGCTCTCCCTCTACTGTTCCATTTTTTTTCCCTAGGTGCTTTGAAGGTGATATAATTTGCTATTTTGATTTCCGGGTGATCTCAGCTTCCAAGTTGCTCACACAAATGCAATACAACTTGGAAGCTTAGTGCACTTAGCTGAGCATCTCCGAACAAGTTGCTTATCATGGAATCTGTGCTTTTTGCCATAGTTCCAGTCTTTCAGCCAGTACCGCTGTAAGACGGCCAAGAAGTCTGAAGAGGAAATCGATTTCCTTCGTTCCAACCCCAAGATCTGGAACGTCCACAGTGTCCTTAATGTGCTGCACTCTCTGGTGGACAAGTCCAACATCAACAGACAGCTGGAGGTCTATACAAGTGGAGGTGAGCTAGCTGGGTGGTGCCGAGCAACACTGGTGTCTGTGCTGCCTTGCTTAGATTTGACCAGACTCAGTTAACTTTGTCTGGGAGCTGGATCAAACCCATTATCTGTGGTTGGATTGGCTAGGACCGGGTTCTGTTTGCCACAGGTGAGAAGTGCTGGTGATTACATTTCAGGCCTTGGTCCCTTTGCCTGTAAACAAGAAGTGTTAAAGGGAACCTTGCTTCCTTGGAGGTTATCATTGTGGTTCTTTTTTTCCCTAGGTGACCCTGAGAGTGTGGCTGGTGAGTATGGTCGCCACTCCCTCTACAAGATGCTGGGCTATTTCAGCCTGGTTGGGCTACTGCGTCTGCACTCTCTGCTGGGGGATTACTACCAAGCCATCAAGGTGCTGGAGAACATTGAACTCAATAAGAAGGTAGGACAACGTATTTTAACCCCTCTTTTGCAGTTTTCCAAATGCCTCTGTTGAAACATGCTGGTGAAAGATTGCCATAGTGAATCTTCCGGCTGAGGAACTGTTTGTATCTACTTTAGTTGTCAGGAGTGCGTAGTTGAGCACAGCTGGAACTTTGGCATTAAATCAAGCCATATGATCATGATGCCTGATGCTATTGCAGCACAATTGCCTAGTTTTTTAGGAGGTTTGCTCTGTTGAGAAGACAGTGTTGTTATATATTATTGAAATTGTAAATGGTGGTAACTAGCTGAACACACCATTTCGATCTTGGTCAGTGGCTCATTTTTGTATTTTTGACTTTTGTTCTCATCGTGCCCACTCCCACCTAGCATGTTTTTGCCCTAGAATTGGGTGCTGCTTGTGGCTAACAAAAGTCCAGCAACACAGGCTTGGCCCAAGGCTTGGCATGGATCTACAGATGTGCTGTCTGGCACAGGATGTGGAGTGAAACAGGGGGAAAGGGGACTGAGCAGACCAATATTAGGCAGAGTGCACAAGTCCTCTGCTTGCAGGAAGCTGAAACTGGAAAACATGGGAAATGGGATGATCTAACAAATAGTGAGGAAACTGCCTCGGGGATGGGTGGGAGGTGAGGTATCCTGAATTAACCCTTTCCTTTCTTTATTTGGGAAGGGAGCAAAAGCAGAGGTGGCTGGGTTCTGGGTAACAAGCTGTTTGGATTGTTGTCTCCCCTCTAACACAGCATGTTGATCCTTCCTTCTCAGAGCATGTACTCCCGGGTGCCTGAGTGCCAGGTGACCACCTATTACTACGTGGGTTTCGCGTACCTTATGATGCGGCGTTACCAGGATGCCATCCGTGTCTTTGCCAACATCCTCCTCTACATCCAGAGGACCAAGAGCATGTTTCAGAGGACAACCTACAAGTACGAGATGGTAAGAGATAGAATAGACTAGACTTGCCAAAAGAAAAAGCTGCTGTCTTCTTTCCTGCCCCTCCTCCAGCACCTGGTAGTCTATGTCGAATAGCCTAGTCTTATTTTCCTGGACTGTGCTGCTGGTGGTGGCTGGGATCCTTTGAACTCCTTTGCCATGTGTGGAAATATTTCCTCTTAGCTGTGTTAGTGGTTACTTAGGTTGTTCCCCCTTACTGTTGTCCTGGCTCCATCTGCACTCTCCCTCTAGGGAGGGTTGTTACTGAATATCAGCTGCTAATGATTTTCTTGCTGATGCTTTTTCAGATTCAGTTATGTTCCTAGTCCAGTCCTGCACTTCAGGTTGCTACCATTGTCAGATATGTTTCCATTATCTGATAGCTGTTTACAGACATGACTGCAACAAAAGCTCCTTTCTGTTTCCACCTAAGCTGTCTCTGTTTTACTGCCTGCTGCTGCTGTTGTTGTCATCCTTGTGATTCGTGTCTAACTCTGTGTAGCCAAATCCTGCCAGTCTTAATTCTGTGACACTTCAAAAATTTGGTCTGCCTGTTTCAGCCACACAGCTGTCTGTTTTATTGCACACTCATATAAATCTTGCTTCACAGTTTTTGCTTCACTGACCTCTTTGAAAACTGTCCCTTTCCAGGAGATGGTTGTTAAACTATTTGCCTTCCCTCCTCTGCACTTGTTTGCATTAAAGCAGTCCTGCTTCTGGCCATCCAGGTTCTGCGTGGCTCTGGATGCATTCACTGTGTACTTTACTCTTGTCCAGTCCCCTTTTTCACTTGATCTGTCGTTCATCTGTCTGCCCAGAGGCACTGCTTCTTTGTGCTGTCCCCCTTGAGCATTAGGACTGTCAGTGCTCTGGGGAAAGGTCTGTCTCTGAAAAATGCAGCTCCCCGCTCCCTTCAGCACCCCTAAAGCCTGAGCACACTGTCAAGCTGACGGGTTCTCCTCTCTGTCTCAGATTAACAAGCAGAACGAGCAGATGCACGCGCTCCTGGCCATCGCCCTCACCATGTACCCCATGCGCATAGACGAGAGCATCCACCTGCAGCTGCGGGAGAAATACGGGGACAAGATGCTGCGCATGCAGAAGGGCGACGCGCAGGTCTATGAGGAGCTCTTCAGCTACGCTTGCCCCAAGTTCCTCTCCCCTGTGGTGCCCAATTATGACAATGTGCACCCCAACTACCACAAGGAGCCCTTCCTGCAGCAGCTCAAGGTCTTTGCTGATGAGGTTCAGCAGCAGGCCCAGCTCTCCACCATCCGTAGCTTCCTCAAGCTCTACACCACTATGCCAGTGGCGAAGCTGGCTGGCTTCTTAGACCTCACAGAGCAGGAGTTCCGTATCCAGCTGCTTGTCTTCAAGCACAAGATGAAGAACCTGGTCTGGACCAGTGGTATATCTGCCCTTGATGGAGAGTTCCAATCTGCCTCTGAGGTTGACTTCTATATTGATAAGGTTGGTATCCGCCCTTGCTGGCTAGGGAATTCTTTCATCCAGGAAGTTCTGGAAGTGGCAGTACTTAGTTTTGCTCCATTCTCTGTGAAACGTTCCTTCTTCCTTTGCCACATGAAGGGATTGGCTGCCCGCAGTGAAGTTGTAGTCCTCCTTAATGAGGAGTGTCAGCTTTGGCAGTTGATGTACCTGGGAAACAAAGGCCCTAAATGTCTTCCCCAGGACAGAGGGAACCGTTTGTCCGTGTTGCGGGAGGTGACAGTTGAGTGATAGTGCTCTCAGTGGGCCAGGTGAAACTGTCAGCTTTGTAGGTGTTCCCCCACATCTTTCCTTTGGTGAATGAAGCAGGGATATTGCCTGGTCACATTACAGGTCCACTTTTCATTGAAGCAGCATTTAGCTCTGGCTGTCTTAGGAGGAATCTAGACACAAGGTATGGTCCTGTCACCAACCTGCCCTTGGAGCTCCAGCAGCAGGAAGCAAAAGAGTCTTGGAGAACTTCATTTTCAGATAAGTTTGCAGTAACCCTTATGTTTTTTGCTAGGAAAGAGACCAGGTTTCCCCTTGGTCCTTAGAGCAGACCTCTGCCTGCAAGGTCTCGTGCTATATCTCAGCCTAGCTCTCCTGATATATAGTGTGACTCTTAGCTGCTGAAAGAAGGAAGTGTGAATTGGGTTTGAAACTGTGAAACTGCTGCAAAGAGAAACAAAAATAGGCAGGCCAATAGGCAGGTCACAGAGGATTGAATGGTTGCTGTGGGATTAGCACAGATTAGATATGTGTGATGATGAACCAGAGCTGGAGAGAAGCTCCTTGGGTTGTTCCTTGCATTTTGTAGTGTCTCCCTGCTAGCACAGTCTTTTTCCTGACTTCATGCTTCTATTCCTAGGACATGATCCATATTGCAGACACCAAGGTTGCTCGACGCTATGGGGACTTCTTCATCCGCCAGATCCACAAGTTTGAGGAGGTGAGGCCTGGGCAGGAGAGCTGTGTGGCTCTGTAGGAAACATGGGTCAAGCATTCAGCTGTGCAGGCCCTGGAGGAGCCACACTTATGTGAGACAGCTGTGTGATTCCTTGCTGGGGTGAGCCCTGGCTCTGCAAGGCACTGGGAAAAGGCAGGTGTTCTGAGCAGCAGCTGCTGGCCTTTGAAGAATATGGTCTTCTGTGAGAAGTGCTCATTTGAGCCACAGTGGAAAAGGAAGAGTTTTTTATTGTCCAAGGACACTGACTCCATTGTCCCTGGACTATTGCGGTGTTCCTATCAGTAATGCAACCAACATAATATCTCTAACTTCATAAGTCTAGAAAGTAGCCTCAAAGATTTCTGGAACACAGATGACTTCAGCGTTGTGCTTGGCCAGGAGGTGACGTTCTGTCACTGCTCCACTCTCCTGACAGTGGCTGTTATGCACTGGAAGCTTAGACAGCAAAATCCTGAGATTTGGGAACTTGAGCAATACAGGGTTGCAGTAGCAGTGCTCGAAGTTGGCATATTCTCTTCCCACATCTTCTGCTGACTTGGAGAGGAGGAGAGAGTTTTACTTGTTCCCTTTATATTTCACGGACTGCACTTGCACTAGAACTCTCTTTGTCAGTGAATTGGAGAGGAAGGAGTAGAGGCATTGTATAAAGTCTGCTGTGGGCAACAGTAGTGTATGTGAATCACTATGTATTTTTCTGACCTTTTATTTCTCTAATTCCAGCTGAACCGAACCCTGAAGAAGATGGGCCAGAGACCCTAAAACTTCTGTGGATACGGTGCAGGCCCGGGCAGAGAAGTGGGTGGGAGACATCATTCTCTTTGTGTTGAGGGAGGGGAGCTCAGGATTCTGGAATTTCTGGAATCTCCTGTGACTCTGAAGGTTTTTTGTATTTAAATATGCAGACTTGTTTGGTTCATACTATCCTACAAAGGAGAAGACATCTAATAAATTAGTGGAATTTTTGTGGTGAGCATTTAGTGTCTGTCAAAGAATATAACTGCATGTGGAGGCATGGGCAGCTGCTACTGGTTTGTATTCTCTTTGATCCATGCCATTGCAGGTAACAGAAGGGAGCAGATCTCTTTTAGAGCTCTGTACAGTCACTGTGCACAGCAAATGGGAAAGGCTGCACAACTGATTAAGAGAAAAGATGAGCTGTTCCACAATGTATTCACAGGATGTGGAAAGAGTTACAAGCTAATACTCCTTCTAGCTCTTGCCCCACACACTGAATAGGCCTGAGTTGTAACTGCTTTTCTGGAAGTTTGCATTTTTGCCTTTCTCCCCCTCTTTTTAGTTTTAGTTGCTATGGTGTAGAAACACTCCAAAGAGGATTGATGTGGTTTTAAAGGAAAGGGAGGTATTTTTGTAAACATTCAAACAATATTAACTGGTCATCTGATGAGATGTCCTTGGCTGAAGGTTGTGTTTTATTTCAGCAGAAGTGATGCCCGAGACCTGGCCCTTAATGTAATGGAATTCAGTTTCTCTGGAAAACTTCCTGAGGGCCTATCATTTATTAAAACCCCTTTAAATGCAAATTTTTCCAGCTCTTCAACCACAAACTTGCAGTGCCTTCAAAGAGGGAAAAAAAAAGTTGAAAACTAGCCTCATAAAGGGAAATCAAGTACTTGTACATATTGGGGAAGAGAATGCACAGAATGAATCTCATCCCTCCACACCCTCTCTCCCCCACTCCTTTTGCTATCTTTAAATAGTTTGGTGTTTGAGGGGTAGAAACAGGTGCAAGAGGAAAACCTGCATGTGTAATAGGAAAGCTACACAAAGTGTGTTTCAGATACACCATCTGCCTCTTTGTACCTCTCTCTCATGTTCCTTTCCACTGAGAGAGGGGTCCTGGCAGTCCAGTTTGGGTCTGTGTGGGATTCTGTTTAGAAGTAGGGAATAATTAGTCTTTGTTGGGTTATGTGCTGTGTTTGAATGAGGGTCAAGTTTCCAGTGTCCTAGATACTGCTCAAAAGTAAACTGTTTCCCATCACAAAGTCAGATATCCTGGCTGGGGCAGGGTACAGGCAGCAGAGAGTGAGATTAAATGGGCAATACATGTTGGCCTTGTAGCTGCTGCCATTGTTACAGATGCTAAGAACTTATTAACTCCAGTTCTGGAGGGTTTGAGGCAGTCAAATCATTAAGGAACTAAAGGACTGAGATGGCACTGCATTGCAGCAACCCATGGGAGCTGTGTTCATACCAAGGAAAATCTGCTCCCTTCTGTTTTTAGGGCTGGTGCTTTTGCTTCTGTGTGTTTACCAATGGCAGCACAGTAAGAATAGCTGTCAGCAGCAACTGCCCTACTTTCTTGTTATCCAAAGCTTAAATCTTTCACAAAACATGTGCTCAGATGGATGTGATACACAACAGGAGAACCTCTGGCAGGTGTCTCCATAATCAATTATAGCTCATAGCATACCAAAGAAATCCACTGTGTTACTGGAATTTGGTCTGGTTTTAATCTGTGGTCGGCGTGCTGGAATTACCGACTTTAAATGCATCTATGTATCATCTGAAACACTTCAGTGGTTACAAACTGATCTCAGGTGTATAAATATGCTGCTGCATGTGTTTCCATCTGCCAGAATGGCTTCCAGAGGACGCACAGAGACCATCCCCTGATCTCCCTGGCTCTCCGCCTTGTCTGAGGGACTGCCGAAGGTTAACTGAGCGGGCCTGGCACTTGGTGGAACGAAGCCAGGAGGAGCTTGGAGCTCTCACAGGGAGGAAAGATGGGCTCAGCGAGCTGCGGTGCCTGGCACTGCTTGAGGCTGGAGGAATGCAGGGCGTTCAGCAGCATCAACAGAGCCCCACTGAGATGGGAGGGTGGTTAGAGCTTGAGCCTTGTCTCCTGCAGCAGGGTTTGGTTAATGGAAGTGGCTCTGGACAAAATGGTTTTATCAGAGGGAACCACACTACAGGGTCATGTACTCTGTGTCTCTGTCTCTGACCTATAGTTGTGAAGGGTGTGAGGGTAATTATGAAACTTGGAAAAGACAGTCAAGAAAACATCCCTGATCCTGCTGTCCCTTAGGATATAACCGGAAGACGCTGTCGGGCAGGCCTGGGGGATGCTGAGCAGCCAGCTCGGTGGTTACAAAACTGAGACAATACTTCATTTCCTTTTTTGCTACAGAGTAGTTTCTTTTGTGATTTACTCCACAGCTTATCTCAAGCACTGAAGTGGGGGCTTGCACAAGCCATTGAGAGAGTTTATTTTTTCACTTGTTACAGTTCTGGGGCCGTTGAGTGATAGAATGAAACAATGAAATAGAGGAAAGAGGGTGCTAAGCAGGAGGTCCGAGTGGAGAAAGGACTGTGGAGCCCATGTAAAATAAATGGAGAGGAGAGACACTTACAGATTTGAAACCGGCAGCAATAAGCTCAACATCAGTGTAACAGTTTGGTCTTCTACACTGGCAGCTATTGTCCTCCTTTGCTAAATTGGAAGTGAAAAAACTGTTAAGCAAAATAAAGTGTCATTTAATAGCGTGCTTCCCTCCCTCTTGTCCAACCATCACGCTCTCGTGACAATCCATCGCCTCGATGTCGTGGGTTCCTGAGATTGTATCTCACTCTTCCTCCGCTTCCAGGGCTTCCTGCGAAGCGTTGCCTGTGCCTCCAAGTGCCCCTATCTTCAAAGCTCTCCCTGAAGCTGAGCCTGTCCTGGGAACCGCCTCTATCCCGCACCTACTCCGCTGCCACGGCTTATGCCCCTAGGACTGGTGAGAACTACCTGAAGCAGCCCATGTCAGTCCCTGAGGAGGATCCAGAACTGAGGTTGCCTGGTGGGTTTTCCAGTTCCTGCCTTCAGTCCTCCCCCTCCTTCTGGGACTGAGTGGGGAAAAAAAAAGGCTGCAACGTTCCTGCGGGTCTTTCCTCTGGCGTTCAGCCTTCCCCGAGCTGGGGAGAGCCGTGGGCCGAGTTCTCTCTTCAATCCCCTGCCTCGCTCCCGGGAAGCGGAGAGCCCGGGATCCCGGCGGCTGCCGCCTGCCCGGCCCCCTTGAGCCCCGCCCGGCCCGGCC
>VXBA01001094.1:229601-260597 GCA_013399895.1 Serilophus lunatus | reverse complement strand
CACTTAACAAGCTTCTGTTCTGATTGGTAATATATTCTCCATTGTCTCAAACAGACACATTGACTGGCTGCCAGGTGCCCAAGGTCACTTTAACCCCATCTCCTCCCCTCCCAGACAGTCAGGGGAAAAGAATGAGATGGAAAATAGTGGGTTGGGATAAGGCAGTTTACTAAAAGCAAGAGTGAAAGCAAAGCTGGTGCGCACAAAAGCAAAGCACTAATCCAACCTCTACTTCCCATCAGCAGTGATGACTGGCCACATCCAGAGAAGTAGGGCTTCAACACATGTAGTGGTTCTCTTGGTGAGCCAACATTGGAGACAGTGGATGCCACCCCACGTCCTGCTCCTCCTTAGCTTTTATACCTGAGCTGACATCATATCGTATGGAATATCCCTTTGGTCAGCTTGGGTCAGCTTGCCCACTTGTGTCCCCTCCCAGAATCTTGCCCTCAGTAGAGGAAGGGACACTACAGTCCCAGTGCTGTGCTCAGCAGTAGTCAAAACACTGGTGTGTTCTCAGCACCATTCCAGCCACGAATGCACAGCACAGCACTGAGAGGGCTGCTGTATAGCGAAATGGGCTCCATCTCAGACAGACCCAATACAAGGTGTTATCACCTGACTGTGCAAGGAACTTTTAAAGTGAAAACCAAAAGCATGTGCAAACAAGAGTGTAAACATATTTTTTCAGTTATAAAATAATAGGAAAAAGAAATTCCACAATATATAAAATATTCTCATTTGTAATATAAGATACCTGTACAAAATTTTAGGAGACAATTTTGCTTAAAATGTTTTAAATCACTCTACAATTGAAGAAAAATGTTGTTGTGAATTCAGAGCAGACTTTAATTGGGAATGAATGTTGAGAAAGAAGCACACACACTAGTGAAATTTTTATCCTGAGAGCACAAAACTGATTTGTCTTATACTGCTTACACCTTCTTCCTACTTTTCCTCAACAATTTCCTTACAGAATTGCATCACTTTATTGGATTTTGTACTGGAAATTAAGGTCATGTACAATATGAAATCCTTCTCAGGTTTATTTTTCAATTTATTTTTTTCCTTTCTTCCTTCATAATTTTTTTCATAAGAATTGCATTAACCATCCATTCTTTTCAAGAAGAATTGAGGTAAGGGTAGACTTTCAGCAGATCCAGTTCTAGAGTATACAAACAAATAAACAGTAATGCCACTAGTGGCACAGAAATTAACCATAATGGAGAAGCCTCATGGCGATGAAACTGTATGCCTGGTGCACTCTCAACACACATTCGATTCACTGGGATCAAAGTTTAAAAAAAATCAGAACGTTTATGAAAAAGACACCCTTACAGGCCTCCTTCAACATATAAAAGCCAAGGCACCCCCAAAGATATCCACCCTTTCTTCTGCAGCAACTCCTCTGAAAACAAGACAGACCATGCACACAAAGGAGGCTTTTTCTCTCAGCTTGACAACACACTGCATGCAGGCAGATAAAAGAATTTTGGATGCCTGCCAGGAGAGAAACCTTAAAGCAGCTTCATTAGGCAAAAGTAACATAATCAGAGTAAATATACAATTCTGTCTTTGTTATTTAAGCTGTTTGATTGGCTGTTATGCTCTTGGCTGGCCAATTAATAAGCTGAGCACAGGGCACTGACAGTCCTGGCACCTCAGGGTACACGCAGGAGCATCAGCATCTGATGCATGGCAGGATCTGAAAAAATGGATATGCAAAAATTTGCATACTTCCTGCTCGTTCAAGGCCGAGAAGATATCCATCCAAGAGGTCATTCCAACATGGTAATTATGATTTGTGTATGTTAATTATGTCAATGCATGCAAAAGTGTGCAGCTGAGGAAGAAAAAAAAAAAATTAATTTGTAGTAACAACCTGAGTGCTGGCCCCAGCAGTGCAAAGGGGTAGGTAGCAGAGAGGGCAAGCAGAGCAAAAAATTGTCCACTGATGCTAATGGAGATATCTGTGACTCTGCAAATAAAAGACAGGTACTAAAGAAATTTCTTAGGGAATTGTCACAAAATAGTGACCATGGAATTACAGCTGGATAAATTCTGCAAATCTTAACTGTGAAGATGAACATTAAAACATCCAGTGAGAATCCTACAGGGCCTTTGAGCCTAACTCCACAGATGAGCTGAAGACCTGTTCCAACCACTTCCGTCACTAAGATTGCAGGACTATTTCTGTAGACAGCAAGTAGTGTACACAGTAGTGTACATGAAATGTTTATTAAGTATTTACATTCATAGTTTCCCTTCAGCTAACCACATTCTGCTGTCAATCTCAGACAACATATTCCTTAACATCAAAATCTTCTGCTACCCATGACAGCACCCCTCCCATCACACTCATGTACAAGTACACACTTTCCCTAAACTGAAGGGAAACTTTCAAATGTGAGACAATTTTATTTTCAATCAAATCGATTAAAATACTAAACCTGCTCAAGGATACAGGAATGAAACTTAGTTCTTGTCTGTCCAATTGCAGGGGACAAATGTAGGAGGAAAACTCTCAAGGCGAAATTCAGGCTGCTTGGTAAGGGACTAAAGTCCCTAAACTGTATGGTAGCATTCTCTGAAATATGTGCATGTTGTGAGGGGTGGACAGGGACCCATAATCTCTGTGCATGGCAGAGAAAGAGCCTATATTAGAAAGACTTGGCTGCACCTTCATTGTAACAGAACCAAACTGTCAGCAGTGGAAACTAAGAGTCACATGGGGTCTCTAAAATGAAAGTTTGACTGGCAGCAAATGTCAAGCCCTGTGTAAGATATTTTAGAGTCAGAGTAGGAGGATAATTAATGCGTTTGTGTTGCTAGGCTGCTAATTTCTTGTGAGGGGTGTAATGGGATATACCCTGAACTGGCAGTTGCACCTGCAGAAGTCATATAGGATTGTTAAACCCATTTCAGTGTCAAGGGTCACATCTAGCATGGCTACATCTTTGTGCCTATGTGTCCTTTGTCGCTGCAGCTCAGAAGAATGTAGTGGATATAGAGAATGTGCATACAGAAACCCTCCCCCTGAAATTATCAAGTAGATGGAGTAGCTACTTCTACAGGTTAGTATTCATTCTGGAGAGAAGGGTAAAGGAAAGGACCTGATCGAGTGTTATGAATTCAATGGAGCAGATAAGTTGAAATGCAGAGCTGATGTTCTCTAAACTCAACAATGCACAAATGCTGCAGGAGTAAGTAAGGTGGCACCAAGGTGGTGCAATATGGATTTAAAATGAAATACCAGTTCTACTAGTGGTTGGAGAATATCTGGAACTTGATGCTCAGAGAGACTGTAGAAGCAGAGAGATCTGAAGAAAAAAGGTCCAGAAAAAAATCGTAAACAGTACAGTAACAAAGGGATAATAAAAACATGTGTTAAGATCTTACTTGCAATGTTCCTAATACAGTAAGCTGTGAGAATTGGTAAAGTATGTGAGTCATTTCTTGCATGTTGGCCAGATGGATGCACTCCACTAAAACATCCTTTGACCTGCTCGTGATATAACACTGGACTAGATGGACTGCTGTCCTGCTCTAGGGAGGACACTTCTCATTAATAGTGAGATTTTAACACTGTGTAATATCTGTTGTATTGCATCAGTGATCAAAATGGGCTGTTGAATCTAATCCTGAGAATACCTGATCATCACTCCAACAGTGTACACATTGTCTGAAAGCCTTAATGTGAAGTTTGCCCTTGGTGATTATAAATATTCACACCTGTTTCTTCACTTTAATCAGCTTGTACCTTGTTCTACCAAACACACTTCTCATAGATAGTTACAGCATGCAGATAAACTAGCTGTCCAGTGAACAGGAATTCAGTTATAATTCCTCAGTATGTGGAACTATGTCACCAAGCATAATGCCAACAAGACAAGAAAGATTAATTCTGTGTGCCTTAAACAAGTAATAGTGTTTATTTAAGACTTATTTATAGTAGTCAGATTTTATTACAGTCTTCACAGGAAGTATGGTATGCTGGCTACAATTCTCTGACTAACACATGAGAATGAATCTGCCACTGTAGGTGTGGATTTAAGCAGCATGCCATAGCTGCTCCTTGAGAGGCCATGTAACATCAAAAGCTTTCACTTTCTGTAAATGTCCAGCACTTCAGTCCTTTACAGAATGTATTCCTAGATATAATGTGCTCTTGAAATTAAATCACAAATGCTCCCCAACATTCTAAAAGGCATTCTAGATATAATGATGCTGTTTCACTGTGCTCTCCAGTTTCAAAACAGTAACCAAAATTTTGCTTGCTCTCATTCAGTAAGGCCCAGTTCTAAACAATTTAAACTGCTCAGGTAACTGAATGTTAGAGTATTTGAGTTCCAAAGATTTACTATTCACAGCAAAAAGAATTGTTTCCTTTTATCACGCTTAAATTTGTTAACACTCAAAGTAATTGAGTGTCTTCTTGTTCTCACATTATGCAACTAAATTAAGAGCACCAAACAATCTATCTTCATTACACAACTCAGTAGTCAGTGCATCTCTTCATTCTTTCTTTTTCTAAATCACTTGTTACGTTTTCACACTAGTTTACATGTACTTTTTGCTCTGCTAGTTTCTATATTTTTCATTATTTTATTGTTCAAAAGCAAAGTGATACAAGATGAATGCTTCATTTTCATATGGTTGACTAGTAAAAACTTTCGCAATTCAAGATAAACTAGCCTTTTTTTTTATCCATGTTTGCTCGTATGGGCTTTCCATCTTTTTTCATGGGAGCTCTTATGGACTACTAAGGACTATGCCCGAACTTTGGTCTGATGACCAAACTTTCTCTTCCCCTTCTTTCTCGGTGTGATAAAATGAATGGACAACAAAATCTTGACCTCTGCTGAAGGAAGACAGGATAAAGGTTGGCTGTAGAAAGAAACTGAAGGAAATTAGAATCTTCCAGAAATAGGCAAAAAACCTCTCTTTTTTCTTTTTTAGTTGTGTTTTCCAAGAAATACCGGTAAGTAAAATAGGAGAGGTAATGACGGAACAGGTAACTGTTCTCAACATAGTCTATTTCTTGGGTCTTAAATTCCCTATCAGTGTTATTTACTACCCTCATAGTTAGCAAATCAAAGGGAGAAAGAAAATGGATCTAAAAAGGTAGGGAAAGATAGATGAAAAATATATTCCCAGAAGCATAATATCTACATCTTACGACATGCACCCTGACTGCAATGAATCTAATTTTCAATCTAGTTCAACAGAGCCCTGAAAAGTCACTTCTTTGGGTCCAAAGGAAGAGATTATTACCAAAAGCAAGACCATTCCACTAGAATCCTTGGTTTTAAATTAAGGCATTTCCTTAAGAGCCATATTATGAACGTGATATAAAGAATATAAGCAATAAGAAAATAATTACAAGGTACCAGTTATTCAAGAATTTGACCATACTGAGGACATTGTAGTATAAACAGGGTCAAATGAGAAAGGGCACAAAGTGACTATCAATCAGAAGTGTTCAGTACCTGTGATTGAATAATAAAAATGACTTAATTCTAGAATTATATTAATTATTTTCCCATTCCTCTTCAAATCATGAGAGTCACAGTGACTGGGGACACAGAAAGGTAAACCAGAAAGGATGCAGCAGAACTCAAGAATGAGAGCAGATTTCATTCATAAAGAGCATGGGTAAATATCAGCTTAGGGCATAACAGAGGTGACACTCCAGTGTCTCATCCCGAGACCATGAAAACACGTCTTTGGAGCAGTTAGTTAGCAAATCCAACAGATGACAGCTAATACTTGCCTTACTGCTAGCAGTCACTATGGCATCATTCAAAATTTTACTACCGAGTATCTCCTCTGCAGTGACTGGTATACTCTAATCATACATTCATCTGCCGGTGGGATCTGGTGTGAGGGGAAGTGGGAAAATAGAAGGTGCATTTGAAAAGTTATAATATCTGCATGTAGCTTGGAGATTGCTTCCCGGCCACAAATCATACCACTACAAGTTTCAGAGACAGAGCCAGTGATGTTGTGGAAATATACGGAAAGAATTCCATGCAAGAACAACTGAAAAGTTACAGTGCTTCAGCTTGGAAAAATGATAATCAAGGATGGATAAAATGGAAATCTGTGAACTTAATGAATGTCTGTAAATGTTATGTAGATGCTGAAAAGGGAATAAATTTCCTTGCAAGAATTTACTGTTATTTGTGCACAGTATACAGTATCTCTGCCATGATATCTGGCAGATGTGAAAAGTCAGTCCAAATATTCCTTTCACTAGTATAATGTTTGCATAAGAAAAATTCATTGAAAGATTTAAAATAAACTGAAAATTTGATCTTCTGCAGTCTATAAACCACAAATGGTTGAAGGCCAGGGAAGACTTTAGAGGAACTATCATAACACCTTTCTTTCTTATAATCTTCCCTAGACATCTGGTGTTGTCCAAGAATGATACTGAGGCAGACAGACCTTTGGTCTCACATAGTGAAGTCATTCTTACATTTTTATGAAGAACAAATCAATAACATGAGTTGTAGCAAATTGCAAGGACCAGATGGTACTCACCTAGGAGTTTCAAAGAGACTAAAATATGAAAAAGATGTGCTGCAGTAAGTGCTTCTGTTAAAATACAAAATGTCCTTGGTACCATGGGTAGCAGGAAATAAAGTTTCAGTTGATAGAAAGGTTCTCAGACTGAACTGTGGAACTTCAGACTACAAAGACAGTTCTCCACACTGGAGAAAATGGTAAAAATGATATAAACCTCCTAGACTTACATAAGTCTATGGAGAGGTGTGAATATAAAATGAAAGACAAAATTTGCCTCTTGTAAATATACATTTTTTGAGTTTATTCAAAGAATCAATAACCAAGTGGAAAATAGTTACTTGGCACTGGCTTTTCAAGAAGTTTTTGGGAAGAACTTTTTGTAAAGATTTATAATGATACTAAGTTCCCATGGTATGAGAGAGAGAGAGAGAGAGAGAGAAGAATTTCAACGGATTAAAAAGTGGTTGATATTAACATTGAAATAGGATAGCACTATGGTTCTGGGACCTTCATTTTAAAGAATGCATTAAGATATAAGAGAGAGAATACTTTGGAGACAACACTGTAGTGCAATGTCATGATACTGAATGACTGGGAAATAAAATTATAGACAATATCAATGTTGACAAACTCAAAGTAATGCACATGGAAAGATGATCCTCACTGTTCATATGCACCAATGAGGTCAAAACTATGTTATCACTCATAAATTGCTGGATTTTCTGCATTAGGTTTCTGAAAATGTTAGGCCAATTCACAGAGTTGTTTAGAAAAGCAAGCAAATTTTAAGAGTTAAAGGAATGGAAGAGAAGACATTTTGTCTGAGTCACGTATATCACTCAAGAACTTGTACACAGTTTATATCTCTAGTCCACTCACCTTAGAACTAGACAGTGTAATTGTAAAGCTACACAGCAACATAATAAAGGTGTACATAAAACTGTCTGTGAAGATTGAGTTAAAAGATTTTTGTTTTTTACTTGAAATTACGAAATTACAAGTAAGAAATCCACAGAGAAGTAATTGATGAAGTACAAGATTATAGCTTTAAAATAATGTGTGAAACAAGGAGGATTGGTAAGGCAATGCTACTCAGACAAGTGGGAAGACATCAAGTGAAATTACCAATTGCAGACACAAATCAATTTCCCCAAAATCTGTTAACCCTAAGTACATTCCCCTCCAGGTGAAAAGATTCCAAAATGGAGGACATCCTGGAAGATTCACAACTGTCTAGGCAGAAATATGTGCTCTGTTTGGCCTGGTCTTACTTTTTCAGGTGGAAATCTCCTAAAGGGTAGAAGAGTGGGAAAATTGTTAAAATACTGAAAGTATCATTCCCAAGCATTTTCAGTAACACTACCAAAACTCTGAGAGATGATGAATGAACAAGATTTTTACTCCATTTAATTGTTTATTCTAGAAAATTATTTTTCATTAATATTGCACAGCAGAAATGCTCTGAAACTGCAATGTGATTTACTGCATTTTTGAAAAAAATTTCTTCAAAATATAAGTGATTACTTTTTAATTTATTGTAATACAAGTAGATTTCCTTTGGACTAAGGCCCCTAATTTCTTGAGTCTATAAAAACAGATGTTGGGTGTACTCAGTACAATTCAGTTTAAAATATCTATTTAAAGATATTATTATTTCTACCACTTGCTTCCTTTCTACTATGTTCCTTTTTCTCTGTTTCCTGCCTTTTCTTCCTCTTCTGAAACAGTTCCTAATTCCTGCTTCTCCGTGTTTTCTTTCTCCCCCATCCACCTTTTCTCCATTGGCTTTGCTTTCGGGTGAATTGAGTAAATAGATAACAGCGGCAATGATGTGTCATTACTAATAGGGGATAAGAGAGTTCATAACCCTGAATCACTATTAGAAGTAGGCTTAAGATTTGATTAGATAGTACTGTTTCAGCTACACTCTGTTCACATCTGGAAGGCCTCCATGGTCTTTAGAATTAAGTGCACATATTTGGGATTATTTACGTGCTTATAGAAAATCTTCTGTAATAGATAATCTACATGTATGATCTAAAGCCAATATATAGTATATTTAACATAGGGTTAGAAGATTCAGTTTTTTTGCATAAGAAAAGAAAGCATATTAAAAGGAAAGGAAGGACTTTTTTTCTATTCTTTGGTCATCGGTTAGTTTTCCTTCAAAGAACTAATGGCTGTCTCTGACCCAACAGAACTTTCAGAAAGATAGACTACCACATTTAAATTATCACCAACACCTCTGGTCCACAGTAAAACTGCAAAAACTAATTTCTCAGGATGACTTTCAACCGAAGGAGGGAAGGTTCAGTACAAGGAGTGTTCTGGAAAAAGACAGCTCCCCATAGGAATTAGATCATATTGGTTTTAGGAACAAAACTAAATTCCTTTTTCTTCTAGTTCTATTGTCACAATGTGCAAAATTATCTGGTGAATGGAACTGACGGCCACATTTGTAAGTTTCAAAAATGAGTCTTAGATCTGTTGGCCCAGTTCACAATTCCTGCCACAATTCTCTCTCTAATATTTTCTGTGGATACTGACATATCACCTGAAATTCACCATGGCTAAAGCATATTCCTAATCCTTTATTCTTGTTACTTCAGGTGCTCCACTATTCCCCTTTCAGTGGATGAAGTCAGTGTGGTTATGACCCTTCTTAGTTTGATACCTATCTGTGCCATCTCTTATTTTGCCCTTTCACTAAACACTTCAGAACCGGTCGGAATTTGTTTTGTAATGTTTCATCTATTATGTCCTTCCGTGTTTTTTCATGTTCTTATTACCTTGTTCCTCAACATTCATGACATAGTTTCATCTGCCTTTTGAAAGTATGATCTTACTAACATACAGTCAGATTTAAGTTGCAAAGACAATATTCTTTATCTGTATTTATTTATATTTAACTTTTTTAATTGCTGTTTTGAGAAGTTAATATAAAGCTTTAGTTGCACCACTGTGTTCATTTTTGAACCAATTGAAAAGAGCCTGAAAGACAGTACTGAGATTAATAAGAATGTTTACATGGAAAGACTTGATGAGACAGAGTTGTTTGACCTAAAGAGGAGACTGAAACTATGTAAAAATCTTTTGCAAGAAGGAAAAGAAAAATCTGTTTTCCACATCCAAGTTGGATAGGACAGGAAATAATGGATTTCAATTGCAACAGGGAAGATTCACTAATATGATTTTATTTTTTTTAAGTAGAGATCAAAGTTAGCAAAGCATGGGAACAGATTGTCTAGGGAGTCTGTGAAACTTCTCCTTTGGAGATATCTAAAAATATCTTGAACCAATATATACCTGAGGTGATATTGGCCTTGTTGATTATGCCTTCTGGCAGGAAAAATGGATTAGATGATTTCTTCATGTAACCTTCCAGCCTATTAAGATTATATTTTTTATATTTCTAAATTTATCCACTCTCTTGAGAGATTTGAAGACCAAGAACTGATATCTGAAACTTGATTTGATAACTGAGAAACAGTCAGTGTTTAATCAAAGAAAAAAAGTTGCTTGTTGAAGTGCATCTCCTGTATTTAAATGTTAAAACATTGAAAATTTTTCTATATATAGGAATGTATTCCCATGTGAAGTGTGTTACTGTAATACTCTGATTCAAAAGATAAAAAATATATGGCTCACTGTGGGCACACTAGCAGCTGACAAGCTGGAATACTGCCTCCTCACTATCCACAGATGAAAGAAAGTGCAGCAGCTGTTACTGTTCAGGTAGCTGGTAGTGATGAAGAGCCCAGGAGGAGCCCGAGGCGGTCTACTGCCTTGACAATTGCAGGACAGATGGCCTTAGTTGTGATTTATATTACTAAATATTTCCCTTTTTCCACCTCTGTGTTGCCTGAATCTAACATCATTCAGGTGGTCTTCACCCAGGGTATGACTCAGGTAATGAGGCATTAATCTTGTAAGAGCTGCAGAATTATATACTGACGGCATATGTGTAACATTATATAGAAAATTTTGTTCAAGAGACAGTCTTAAGTGCTTGTAAATTAATCTTTTTTATGTATTTGAATTATGACATTTTTATTCCTTCAATGAGTAAGATTGTGTGAGTAGCAGGTTTAAATAAGGCAGCTTCAGAACAGGCAATCATTCTTTCATCCAGTCAGAAAACATGCTTTAAACCTTTTTTGTAATAATGCTGCACTCCCAGTAGCAGAAATATGAGATTCAGCTGGAGCACTTCTCAAAAATTTGATGCAAATATTTCTGGTCAATTAAAAATTAGTGAAGAAAAGTTTTCATAGCATGAGTTGCAGAACTTTGATCTTCTGAACTGCAAAGCACGATTTTGAGCCAGAAGTTCCCAACATGATGAAATCCAAAAACATTTCTAAGATTTTTTTTTTTAAAAATTTGGTAGAGTTGAATTAAATAAGAAAGGAAATCCATTTTTGAGTATTAAGCTGCAGGTCAAAAATCTACTGAATTGACAATATGCATTTACACTCTAGAATTCAGTTAAGTATGCTTTAGTGCTTGCAATAAAAAAGGGAAGAATAGATCACTTAATTTGAATTTTGGCTACAAGGTAGGACAGATGTACTTTTCCTTTTCTATAAATACAAAAAAAAAATATTTTGTTTGGTTTTGTCATTTTCATGTGACTCCTTAACAAATAGCATTTACTGAGAGAAAAAAACTGAAAGAATATTTTCTTTCATTAAAGTTGATCTGGTTCTGAAGTGTCTCAATGATTTCTTTATGCCCTTCATCTCTTGATTGGATATCTGTTTTCCTTAGGGAAAATTTGAATGATTCTGGAAGAAGATGCTAGTCTTTTTTTTCCACATTGGGACTTTCAGCAGAAAATATATTCTATTAGATATTTTACAGGATACGTGTGTATATACACAAAAAATTATGCATGTATGCATGTTTACATATGTATAGAAAAAGTTGGAAGAGACTTTTTGGACACCATATAAGAAGGTCAGTTTCAGAGTGTATTGGATCTGTCTGAGATGGAGCCTATTTCGCTATATAGCAGCCCTCTCAGTGCTGTGCTGTGCATTGGTGGCTGGAATGGTGCTGAGAACACACCAGTGTTTTGACTACTGCTGAACACAGCACTGGGACTGTAGTGTCCCTTCCTCTACTGAGGGCAAGATTCTGGGAGAGGACATAAGCGGGCCAGCTGACCCAAGCTGACCAAAGGGATATTCCATACGATATGATGTCAGCTCAGGTATAAAAGCTAAGGAGGAGCAGGACGTGGGGTGGCATCCACTGTCTCCAATGTTGTCTCACCAAGAGAACCACTACACGTGTTGAAGCCCTACTTCTCTGGATGTGGCCAGTCATCACTGCTGATGGGAAGTAGAGATTGGATTAGTGCTTTGCTTTTGTGCGCACCAGCTTTGCTTTCTCTCTTGCTTTTAGTAAACTGCCTTATCCCAACCCACTATTTTCCATCTCATTCTTTTTCCTTGCCTGTCTGGGAGGAGGAAAGAGGGGTTTAGAGTGACTGTGGGCACCTGGCGACCAGCCAAGGTTAACCAATTACAGTCCTTTAGACCACAGTCCCTGGTGGTCTAGTGGTTAGGATTCGGTGCTCTCGCCACCACGGCCCAAGTTCGACTTCTGGTCAGGGAACCAAAAAGACTGTTGTGGTTTCACCCAAGCTGGATGCCAGGAGCTCACTAGCTGCCACTCTCTCACTCCCCTCTTGCCTAAAGGCTTCATGAGTTGAGATAAGGACCATAAAAGATTCCTCACTACTCACCGTCACAGGCAAAACAGACTCCATGTGGGGATAATAGTTAAATTTATTACTAACAAGATCAGAGCTAAAGAGTGAGAAACAATAAGACATCTTTTCCCCCACCTCCTCTTCCTTCACATTCAACCTCCTCTCCCCCAGCAGTGCAGGGAGACAGTGCCTGGGAGTTAGGGTCTGTTGTTCCCTGTCACTGCTTAGGGAGAGGGGTCCTTCCCCTGCATCCCGTGGGGTCCCTCCCATGGGAGACAGTTCTTCACGAACTGCTCCAGCGTGAGTCTCTCCCACAGGAGACAGTCCTTCACGAACTGCTCCAGTGAGAGTCCATCCCATGAGCAACAGTTCTTCAGACACTGCTGCCACATGGATCACATTACAGAGGGGACAGTCCTTCAGGTACAGGCTGTGGGTCCTCCACAGGCCACAAGTCCTACCAGGAAATCCTGTTTCAGCGTGGGCTCTTCTCCCTACAGGCTACAGGTCCCTACCAGGACCCTGCTCCAACATGGGCATCCCTTCTAGCATCCACCTGCTCTGGCATGGTCTCCTCCAGGGGCTTCAGGTGGATCTCTGACTCCTGCGGTCCTCCATGGGCTGCAGGGGCACAGCTGCTTCACCATGATCTTCACCATGAGCTGAAGGTGGATCTCTGCTGTGGCACCTGGAGCATCTCCTCCCCCTCCTTCTGCAACTGACCTTGGTGTCTGCATTGTTGTTCACAAGTTCCTACTCCTCTCCGGCAGCCATCATCTCAACCAACTTTTTTCCCCATTCCTTCTTAAATATGTTATCACAGAGGTGTTCCTTTAACTACTGATTGGCCTGGCCTTGGTCAGCAGCGGGCCCAGCCTGGAGCCGGCTGGCATTGGCTCTGCTGGACATGGAGAAACTTCCGGCAGCTTTTTGAAGAAGCCTTCCCCTCAGTCCCCCTGCTGCTACCAAAACCTGGCCACAGGGAAAACCAATACACAGAGTTAGATCATGTTCTCACAGTCTTTTCATGTCAGATTTAGAAAACTCTGTTTCCACTGCTGAACTACCTTCATTGTGAATTTTCTTTTCCTCGTATGTAGTCAGTATTTCCCTTGCTTCAAACTGTGACTTGCCTCATTTTTCTCTGCATGCCTGAGTCTGGCTCTGTCTTTTTAATAACTGTTTCTTTAAATATAATAGTTTAAATGTGCTTAAACTAACACACTTATGGAGAAATTAATACATTTTCATTCTCTACTAGATCATTTGCCATTCATGACACATTTTTTCAAGCATTTGTCTGTTTTCTTTACTATGAAATGGGCAGATGACATCTGACAAAAATCTAAATTCTTCAGATATTCAGAGGTACTGAAAGCATCACAGAATCACAAAAAAGGTTCTATCAAGAAAAATAATGGATGTTGCCTCTTCTCTGTACAGGTTTCTCGCCTGTCTCACTCGTAGCAGGTATTTGACTTGTCCTGCATATTCAGATATAGTGTTCTCATAAGTTGCTTCAGTTAATACTAAAATGCACTAGAAAAGTAAGGAGGAGTCAACCTTGGAAAAAAAATCACTACAGAATCTAAGCAAAACAATTAGCCACACGATAAATGTGTGCAACATTCATGACTTACAAATAAATATCCTGTTACAGTTCAAAAAAAAAAAAAAAAAGAGAAAGAAAACACTGAAAAACAGCTTTCTTGGGTGGGGAAGAGGGGGCAGACACACATAGAAGGGAAAGATGAGGACTGAAAAAGGAATCATCTTTTCTAACTTTCACATGACAGACTGTTTGTTTTTTCATTAAAATAACAGAATTCTGAAAATTTCTAGTCAGACATTACTTTTTGTCAGCTAGAAGGCCTACTTCTCCACAACTGTAATTCTTTTTTTACTAACATCTAAGGGTCTTCATTTTTATAAAAACACATGATACGTAATATTATGTTCTACCCTCATAATTTCTAATATTTAAAAATAGCTTTAAATTATAGCAAGGTCAGAAAAAATCCTCAATTTTCTTCCAATTATTCGTATATAAAAGTTGGTTTTTAGCAAGGTTTTTCAAGCCCAACTAGGAAGTTTAAAGTAAGGACACATGAAACTTGAGAGATAGTGTGCTGTTTTATGCTTGGATTATGCTCATCCAATCTGGAGCTGCACATATGTTTAACTCATGTCCTGTAAAGTGGTCACTGTAAAAAAAAACCCCCAAAACAAACAAACAAACTTAAAAATAATCCATACATATTTGTTTTGTTATAACTAATGGCTAAAGTCAAGAAATCTAACTATTGATTCCAAATGTTGTGGCTACTGCCTAAAGCACAAATCTAACATCATTAATGAAACCTATTTTCTAGAGGGAAAGTTAGATGTTATTTACATCAATGTGATGTCCTAAGGGGTATGCTTAATATTTTCGGGAATTCACTTAAGCTAGGTAGCTGGATAACTTGGAATATTAGAGGCCAGAAGAGTCTGTGTTCCAGAGTGTTTGCATTCCTATGTATAGATAACTGGGGAAGTGAGTCAAAGCAGAGTTAGGCTTCCAGGCCTACAAGAGGCTGAACTGGGATGGAGATAGGTTGGATATTTAGGGGACATAGTAGTAAGAAGGACTGTAGTTGGATAGTATGGGGGGAGGGCACTCTGAAAGTTATAAAAATGAAGAGATTGTTATGATTTTTCTCTTTTTGGATCACAGACTTCGCCAATAAAACTGCACTCTCCCTTCACCTCTGCAGACTGCGTGTTTGTGTTACTTCTTATCTTTTTCAGGCAACAATATAACTGCATTTTCACTCTTCTTTATAAAGACAATGAAAATTGTGTTCAGATATCCTGCCTGTATAGGGAACTATTTTTGATCAGATTATCTGTGGTAGTAAGTTTTTTTTCATCATCTCTAACCTATTTAATATTTAGAATACTTAGTTTAGAATTATGGCTATATACTAAAGGGGAACAATATCTTCTTTGTGTCTGACAAAAAAAATATGAAAAAAACAGCGTCTCAGAAGGACAGAGGAGATTTTAGAAAAGCTGGACATGCTCCTGTAGAAAATTGTTAGGAAAGGAAATGGATAGATTTTTGAGATTCAAATGCACAAACTTCATATAGAACGAAATGTGAAACATATCACAAAGATAAAAAGGATGTAGTAATCTCATTTTCATCAAGGTATATATATATACCTAGATCACTGAAAACTATTCTGGTTAAAGTTCAGAATGGAGTTCTGTGTTGAGCAATGTGTGTCATGCAATAATCAGAGCCTAGGAATATTCTGTTAGGGCTAGATGATAAGGTTAATCAGCATTGGAGTTCTCACTGCAAGGCATCCCACCAGTGCCTCTTGAACTTAGGCTCTCCAAATGTTTTTTTCTATTATGTTAATAGAGGTGACTATTTGGTTAAAGGAATCATAAGTTGTGCTTTTTTTTGGCTAAAAAGGAGCAAACTCTTACCCACACAACAATATTCAATTACTTTGAGATATTTTCAGGCATCAGCTATGCTATTGTAAAGAGTCCAGAGGCTCTCTTCATCATGCATACTTTTGCTCATCTGCTTTCACCTGCCCTGGCTCTCTGCCTCTGGCTATCAGAGCCTCTTGCAATTTTTCCCCCATGGAATTAAGATGAACCACTGGATGCTTCCCTGCCAAATGTGTCTGTGTACACTGAGGACATGTCATGACCACAGAACCAATCTTTCAGAATACCACCATTGCATGTGACCACTGTTTCTCGTTATGAATGCAAGATACATATTTCTTGGAGGTTGTGGCACCAGGTGCTTTTTATTTCACACTAGGCCTGATACACCTGGAGATCCCAAATCTTCAGCATAGATTTTCTCGCAGTATAGGCATGCTTTTTTTCATTCATTCTTTGCTGAAGACAATTCTATGATTCAGCAATGTTGTATTGTATTTTAAGAGTTGAATATGACTATATAGCTTTTATGGTAAGTTTCTAATTATGACATCTACTTTCAAAAACCCATTAGACTGCAGATGATAAAGACTATATCTTTAATAATTTACAATAGATACTCTGAATTTTTTTACAAGTACCTGCAGGAAACATTCTATAAATATTTTGTAGGTGGGATAGAGATGTAGCACATAGCTTTCTTTTTTCCTTTTTTTAACATAACAATAAAAGACTGGGAACTTCAATTTGTTTTTTATTTTTTTTTAATACTCAGCTTTTCATACTTGCACAGGCTAACGTCACTCTGATTTCTCACACTTGACATCACATATTTATGCAAGTTCTGTAGTTCTGTGGCATCTGTTGAACTTCAGCCATCTGGATTCATGTTCTAGCCTTAGGCATCCATAACCTAGCAATATTTAGCACATCTCTTTCCATATAGAAATTCACTTGGCATCTTCTGAATTGCTATTTTGAGCAAAGGTCCAGAAGAACAAATCATCTAGTAGAGTTCTACTGGACCTTTGCTCAAAACAGCCATTCAAAAGATGTCAAATGAAGGAAAGTCTGTAATAAATGTTCTCCTTTCAGATTAAATGTGTGTAAACTCTATTTCAAAGTTATACTGATGTGTTCCACTTTTCAGCTAGTTTGAAGGTAGTACACAGATAAAAAGGTGTCTGCTCTCTCTCTCTCTCTGAAAAATACAGATCAGCTTGTAGATGGGGAAGTTACTTCTCACCTATTCTGACATCATTATTAAAGTAGTTAAATCAAGAAAATCAATCTCTACAGTGTCAAATGAATTGACATTAAATGTTGTGAGGTTTGATGGATCTAAGAAAGAATGGGTTGTTATATCATTTCATGGTATCATGCACGTCAAATAGCTACAAGAGTTTAGAGTTCCTTAAATCTAAGTATCCTATGGTGATAACCAATGCTTATCACTAGGTCATAATTTTGATATAACATTTCATTAAGCTGCATGATATTTTCTCATCTATTCTTTTCAACACAGCTTATGAGTATGCCATACCATGTATCTAGTTCATAGCTTTTCTGATAAATATTTTCTGGAAGACTGAACTTTATCCCAAGCTTTTCAGTATTTTTAAGCATATCACTGCAAGGGCTTCACCTGCTTTATTATGATTTAGAAAAAAATGAGGCAAAGAGAATTACATTTGAAATTCTGTTAATGCAATAATTGTCCTTGTATTTCAATCTTTTGATGAAGTGACTAATGAAGAACAAACACCGAAAGTGATTTCTTTGTCTTTTTTTGTCTTGGAATATAATTCTTGTCATGTGAGAACAGAAGGAATCTTAGCAGCTCTGTAATCATTCAGATCTCCACCATTCTGAGTTCTTGTTTTCCTGTACTGCCAACAAGTAATCTATATCTCCCACAGTAGGATCATCATTTTTGTGTAGGCAATATGCAAATAAGCACTTTTTGTTGCTTCTTCTCTCAATATTTCTTTTTTGTTGATGTTTTTCTTTTTCCCCAAATTATTTGCTCTGGAAAACAAACATAATGATCCCCTTAGACTGGTTATGATTATTGGTAAAAAAAATGACCCTTAGCAATATGAGCCTTCAGTCATCACAGGCATAGTTAACACAGAAACAAATAATGTAAGATCTTGGGTGATTATATTCAAAGGTTGAGTTTTTTCTTCTTTCCTCAAGAATTAGTTGACTGCAGCCCAGGATAGGTATGTGGGTCTTGCTTGCCGGAACTCCAAATCAGTGTAATTTGAATATCATTTCCAGCCAGGATATTTAACAACATTAAATTTTCTGTGCATTGTAGAATCATAGAATGTTTTGGGTTGGAAGGGACCTTAACAGTCACTTAGTTCTAACACTCTTTTTGTGGTGGAGACACCTTCCACTAGACCAGTTTGCTCAGAGCCCCACCTTGACCTCAGAGACTGGTCTTGAACTCTTCTAGGGATGGGTCATCCACAGCTTTTCTGGGCATTCTCTTTCAGTGACTCACGACACTCATAATAAAGAGTTTTTCATAATATGTGATCTAAACCTACTCTCCTTCAGTTTGAAACCATTCCCCCTTGTCCTGTCACTACATGCACTTGTAAATAGTGTCTTTCCATCTTTCTTGTAAGCTCCTTTCAGGGACTGGAAGGCCACAAGTAGATCACCCTGAATCTTCAAGGGTATTCATGAAATTAATGTAATTGCAAATAAATCATTTGGACCAGTTTCTTCTGTTCTTTGAAACAATGTTCTCTGCTCCCTCTTACCTTCAAGGACAGTATGCCTGTTTCTTTGTAGAGACATCTGGACATTTTGTTTCAGCCTCGTTGAAGTGATGCTTGTATATGCTTCACATGATCACCAACAACATTTCCAAGTGTAGTAATGTCATCTAGACAATCCTGGAGCTCAGGCTGCCAGTTGAGAATCATGGAGATCACTCTTCAAAAGTCCTGGTTGCAAAATACCTGCATACACACTTACTGTATTACTTATTCTATAAGGTTTTTGTTTTCACATAAAACTCCACAGAAATCTGTGGTCATTAGAGAGAATTAAATGCCAGCATGCATTTGACACTGCTTCACAGGACAGATATAGCAAATAAAGGGAAACTCTCACATAGTGCTTCAGTATCTTGATTTGATGTGCACATATGGGATTTTGGGAGATTGCTTTAGGCTTCTTTGTTTGGTTGGTTTTTTTCTGTTTTTTGTTTGTTTTTTTTTTTTTTTTTTAACCAGTGTAGCAAAATCATTAACAGTGTATACTGCACCTATTCGTATTCAAAACAGAACCCATTCTCCAGGCCAGATCACATATTTTAGATTGGGACCTATGATATTGTTAGAAGACAGTGTCTGTCCTTTCCCCAAATTTTGCACTTCTCTTGCGAGATCATAAAAATTTTCAGATTTTCTGTACATTTTCATCAACAGCACATCTTTCCATGTATGCTAAGAGATTCTTATAGCTTTAGAAATGGAGAATCAATGCCAGCTTTCTCAGCCTCTGCTCTAAACTTCAAACTCTTCTTATCCAGTTGCAACAGTTACAATTGGTCTGATTCAAGCAGTAAGTACTTCCTAATGCCTGATGTTACTAACCATGTTATATGACGTATTCTATGACCATTTAAGTTTTTGAAGTTCCATGGGAGAATCAGCTTCCTTGCAACAGTTTCTCAGACCAGGTCTAGGTTGACAAAAGCTTAAAGCATTCAGCTAAGTGAGTCCTTTAGACAAGTGATGGGAAAAAAAATGGACAAGAGTGAAACAATATTTAATACCTGCAAAGAGTGAGCACAGAGTACATGATGGTTTCTGCTCCAAGACAATGTAAAAGCAGGAACACTCATTCCTCAAAAAGCTCTTTTGCAAAGTGCCAGTTTGTCGTTTTCCAACTCTGATCCAAATTCTATAATAGATTGTAAGCATGCATTGAGGGTGCATAAGCAGTACATACTGATGTGGGAGACAGAAGGATTTCTTCTTTATCAACAATTTGTCCTGCCAATGGAAGCGTGCATCAACTCCTGGTAATTTAGAGGACTATGGAAAAGACTGAGCAGGCCAGCATGGCCCCAGGGGTAGGACAAGCCAGGAAGACCCACGCATTCCGGATCCTTTCTCCCTTCTCTCCAACACAAAGAAGCAGTGCCCTCTTCTGCCCAGCACGGATACTGCAGTGGGCACCTCGCTGGGGATAAGCTCACAGGCCTGAAAATGACGAACCAGTGCTTGGGCATAGACCTTATTTTTCTTATTTTTTCTTTTTCCAAGAAGTCAAATTTGCTCGTGCATCTTTTTCTAAGTGGAGTATCGCTGGCTGTGGTTCTCTTAACGAAGTTCAAGGTATGGTTTTGGGCTGCAAGCAGAACCTGGTGGGTCATGTGGGGCTTCTCATCCAACAGCACCTCCAAGTCCTTCTCCTTGAGGCTTCTCTCGATCCATTCTCTGCATAGACTCCATTTGTGCTTGGGATTGCCCCAGCCCAGGTACTTGCACTTGGCCTTGCTGAGCTGCATGAGGTTGTGAAGGCCTACCTCTCAAGCTTCTCAAGGTCCTTCTGGATGGCACCTCTTCTGTTTGGCGTGTCAACTGCATCACACAGCTTGGTGACACTGGCAAACTTTCTGAGAGTGCACGTAATATCACTGTCCATTTCGCCAACAGAGACATTAAACGCACTGGTCTCAGTACCAATCTCTGAGGAACATCACTCATTCACTGGTCTCCACTTGGTCATCAAGCTGTTGATGGCAACTCTGAGTGCAATAATCCAGTCAATTCTCTATCCACTGAGCGGCCCATCCATCAAATATATGTCTCTCCAGCTTAGAGAGACAAGTATGTCATGCAGGATAGTGTCAAGTGCTTCACAGAAGCCCAGGTAGATGATGTCAGCTGCTTGTTCCCTATCCACCAGTATTGTAATCCCATCACAGAAGATCACCAAATTTACCAGGCATGATGCCTTTAATGAAGCCATTTTGACTGTTATCACTCATCTCCTTATTTAACATGTGCCTTAGCATGGTTTCCAGGAAGATCTGCTTCATGGTCTTGCTGAGCACAGGGGTAAGACTGACTGGCCTGTAGCTTCCCAGGACTTCCTTTCTTACTGTTTTAAAAACAAGGTTATGTTTCCCCTTCTCCAGTCAGTGGGTTCTTCACCAAACTGACACTGATTTTCATATAAGATAGAGGACGGCTTAAACTGTTCATCAGCCAGTTCCCAAAAGACCCACAGATATAGCTCATCAGGTGCAATGGACTACTGCAGATTCAAGTTCCTTTAATGATCTTAAACCATGTTTTCCTAAAGTGTCTCTCATTGTTGCAGAAGACCTTCCCCAGGCCCAGTCTTGAGACTCATCAAGAATGACTTCGCAAGCCATTTTACTTTGATTTATGATTTCTAAAGGCATTATGTGCCTTAGTTTTTCAAATATCCTAATTATTTTTTTCCACAAGAATGAATTTAAAAAAATAGAAATTAATTAGAATTAGAATTTTTGATGCAAATTTCTAAACAAAAAATAAATAAAACACACAAGAAAAATCCCAGCTTTTATTGTACAAGGTTCTTTTGCAAATGGCTAAGGATATTTCACCTAAAATTTTTCCCGTATGTCCTACCTGCAAAAACTGAGGTTTCTAGCATTCACATAATCATCCTTCCTGCAATAATACATTGATGCTTTCCTTTTACTGAGTGATATGGTGTCTAGAATTAGAACTAGATCTGGAAGCAACATTTTAAAAAGTGAGATCACTAGATTTACACTGTGGTTTAATGTATTTTCTCTTTTTAATAATCATTCACATTCTAGGCATCTATTCGGCAAATGAACTCAACATTTAACTGATGGTTTTAAAGTACTAATTCTTTAAAGCAATAATTCTGAGACTTTCTTCTTCAATGGTAATAATTTCAGGTCACTCAATCAGTTTGTATTGTTAGGCTTATTTTTTCTAATATAATTTACTGATAATTTATCATTATTTCTTTTATAATTTTACCACCATCTTTCAGTATCACAAGACCCTGTGAAACTTTGTGCCTTTGTTACTGCTTTTTCTTGACCTACACTTGCCTAGATCACTTTTGAATCCACTTTAATTTTTTTTTTCTATTTCCATTCCTCTCACACTAAGGTTGGTAGATTTTGTTTGAGCTTCTTCACATCTAATGATCAGGTTAAAGAGATCCAATTGCTCAAAAGTGAATACTGCATTCATCTTCTGCTGACAGGTGTTCTGAAAAAAAATCCTCACAGTCTATGATGCTACTGTGAGAATCAGGGCATACCTTGCTGGCACTAGCAAATTTTTCATCCTCAAGAATCTGCTCTGTTTTGTGATGTTTACTACAAAATAAAAAGGTCGAATGGGTATCTGGCTCTCTGTTGCAAGAGCAGCTTCTGTGAGAAGAGGTCAGGGGCTGCCCTGTGCTGGACATAGATGCTTCGAGCTATTTCTAGTTGGCTCCAACAGACTCCCACAGGTCACAGCTGACCTTCACAGCCAAACTGACAGCACCTCTGGGAAAGTGTATTTAAGAAAGGACAAAAGATCCTGGAGATGCAAGGGGAAACACAGACGCAGAGTGAGAAGCAGCAGTGGGAAAACACAGATCAAAGAAGGAGGAAGAGGAGATGCTCCATAGCACCGGCCTGTTCATCATAGACTGCAGAGGACCTGCCTTGGAGCAGATGGATATTCTTGTCAGGAGCTGTAGCCTGTGGCCAGCACATGCTGTAGCCAAGAAAAAACATGAAGAAGAAAGAGTAGAAGAAAGAAACCATAATGCACTGACTACAACTCCCATTCTCTCTCCTCTTGCTCAGCTTAGGGCAGGTCTGTGGAGGGTAAAGGAGTCTGGACTGAAGATGTGAACTTGAGCCAAAGGAACGGGACAGAAACAGTAAAGTTTTAATGTTTGTATTTGTGATTTTTTTAGTATTTTACTGCCAGAAATATTTATTTCAATTGCCAATACATGCATTTTCCCTGAGTCAAGTCTGACTGTGAGAGTAACTGAGAAACAATACCCTTGTCTTTACCTTGACCCATGAGTTTTCTTTCTCAATCACGTTGTTCTTATTTGCTCCCTGTCCTACCTCATTGGGGCGAAGTAAAGGAGAGTAGGTAGATGGGAGCTTGCTGTTAGCCTAGGTTAACTCACCACAGTTTTCTCTTAAACTTGTATTTTTACCTGACTTAGGCAGAAAACTCTTTAGTAAAATGCCTCTTTACTTAATGGGCAGCTACTGCTTCAAACACAGACTGTATATTTTTCTAAACAATCCTATTTTGCTCATCTTTGGTGATTTTTTTGCCTTCCCACCCATCTTTCACCTCAAGTGCCAGTGGCAGATATGAGGATCATGAGCAGTTTGGATTATGCTTAATTCTGTATACGTAGTGAGCCTCACTTGTCTAAGATCGATGCTGATCATGAGTCCGAGACTCTGGAATAGATTGACACGTGTATCTCCTACAACATTTGGGATACAACCAAAGCACATTTTCATGGTACCTAATTTGAGAGGTGTGTAAACACTGGGTTGGGGCATATATAGAACTAGACCAAGTGCTTCACCCTGCTAAAATCTAAAAGTGATTTGACTTTAGGTGTTATATAATGCAAATATTAAAGGGTAATATCATAAGTCTGTAGGAACAGGTAACAACCAAAGAGCTGATGTGTCTGTAATATTATCAACCTTTAAAAACATCTCTTTTTATTGTTTTCATATTAACATCAGTTTTGTATAATAAAAAACCAGATGAACCCTATTATTTTGAATGTTTATATACAGCTTGAAAAGGGAATTAGGGAAAATACAAGATAGCAATGCTCTGTAAATACTTAAATATGATTGAAAAAACAACCCTTTGATTTTCATCATGAGATAATATTCTCATTAAATCAACTTATTTATAGAATAACTATTTTATGAAGTAATATTAATGACATAAATTAACATAGGCAGTTGGCGTATATTGTATTATACAGGATTTTTCATTTATTTCCTATTTGGAGTGACAAAATTTGCCAGCATCATTTCATGAATTTAGAAAGCTGTTCTTTCACCTGTTCATATATGTACAATATACTATGAGCATTGAAAGTAGGCATTTAAGATTGACTTCTTCCTCTGAACTAACTAGTCTGAATAATATTAATAATATTAATGTTGCCTAGAAGCACATGCTAACAAAGATAGCTAATATCATGAGGATCCTGACTGTGAAAGATGATTATAATAGTTCTTTAAATTTACCCATATTTTTGTAATTTGTTTCTCCTGCACTCACATTCTTTTCTGTTTCACTTCATATATATACTTCAACTTTTTCAGCTCTTCAGACAGTGAAATATGAAAAGAGATTAAAAATATTTAAGATTCAGCCATTAACCATACAGTAAGATTTCACAGGTTCTTGTCCTAGAAATGAAATGTTAGCTGTCTCTTGTCAGTTAGTCTTTGATGTTTTACACACATACACAGAATAATAAAGATGTATTGATTGACTTCAGCTGAGGTTAACCTTAAGATTTGTTATACTGAGCAGTGAGCACTGACTTAGTCAAGCCAAGGAAGGAGAATCAATCTCCTATTTTCATCAAAATACTAAGATATCTTTACAAAGGCATAGAATTTATTTATAAACATACTTCTAACTCAGTTTTGTGATGAATATCAAGAAGTGAAAATATAAAAACTTCTTCCAACAATTTAAAGAAATAAAAAAAAAAATTCTTCTGTACCAGTGAATGACCTGACAATAATTAATTCCATTTCAGGGAAACTGAACATTCGTGTATGATGATTGCCTGAAAATATAGCTTTATTGTGTTAGAAAAACAGAAAAGTGGAGCTTATTGTGATAATTTACAGGTTTTATGCATTCCAAATTTTTCTACAGAGCCCCTACATTAGGCATAAACAAAAAAAAGCCCCAACATCTACTATAAAAGAGAGAAGGCATAGTACTTTCTAAAATAATTATTATTTAAAAAAGATAAAATATCTGTCTAACAAGTAAGATAAAAGCACATTTTGAAAGTCATTCTAGGTCTAATAATTAAAAATAATCAAATCACAAACTTCTATCTATTTCTTTTTAGTAACTACATGTTTGCTTCCATCAGTATATTCAAATATAAGGGTAATTTTCCGCAACAATTTGGAGGAATTGGAAAAAATCTAAAAGTTCTTATCATCTGTAGAAATCTTAAAATTCATATACTATGCATATAGCAAAGAATATTTTGTGACATTCTAATAAAATTAAAAATCAGCACCAAAATTTCCTATATATCTGTTTTACCAAGCCTTTCTTCTCTAGGAGTTTTAATGGTGTGGAGGTTTGGGAGAGGGAGGGAGGTTATGCTGGGTCCTCTGGAGAGACAGTATTGGGGGATCTTAGAGGGAGGGGGGAGGAAAAGAGGTGTTTCACTTTCAACTGTTTGCTGGCTCCCTGGTTCTGTAAATCCTGGGGTTTTTCCCTTAAAAGCTTAGGCTCCTTTTTGCCCCTGGGCTGGGGTGAGGGAGCTGAGGCAGCCCCGTGTTTTTTCCCAGTCTCTCTTCCCTCTCCTGCTTGGTTTCTTGCTCGGGGGAGGCAGCGGGGGTTGCCCCAGCTGTCCCCCACAGTTTCTCTTAGCAGGAACTCACCGAAACATGGGCAGGCGGTGGGTGCCAGTGGACGCTGCGCTGCGCGGGGTCCGGCAGCTTTCCCTGAGTTTTCGCAGCAGATTTGCAGACAGAGACGGGAGCAGTGCTGCTGCCGGTGGCTGCGTTCGTGGCCGGCACGTGCAGCAGGTCTAGTTCCTGTGCTGGTCAGCCTNGCTGCTGCCGGTGGCTGCGTTCGTGGCCGGCACGTGCAGCAGGTCTAGTTCCCGTGCTGGTCAGCCTCAGGGACCCCTTTTTGGGGGTTCCCGCAGACGGCGGGTGCTCCAGGGGTACCACAGCCGCCCCACAGCTGGTAAAAAGATGGCGCTGGCAAGTGGCAGGCTCATAGTTTTGGCAGGAACCACCATTTTGCTGGAACCAAAGATCTCGGAAAGAGGGGTGGAGCCCGGACCACTGGGCAGTACGAAGAGGCGAAGGCAGGAAGAAGATGGCGAGATTCACGCAGGACTTGGAGGGCTTCAAAAGCCTGAAAAATGGAAGCTCCCTCTCTTCGGCTTCCTGCGAGCTGGAGAGCAGCAGCACAGCCCCTCTTCTCCTGACTTCCAGGCCCCGCGGCTTGACTCCACCCACCTCCATCGGCACCAAAGCCAAGCCAGCACAACCACAAGTGCAAAGCTTCCCCAAATAGTGTCCCTGGGTTGGGGGGGTGCTTTTCACTGTGTTGTGTTTTGCAGCGACTTCAAGGGCTGGGAGTGATTACCATCAGAAGGAGAAAGAGAGAGGGAAGAGGAGCGGCTTTCCTTTCCCCCTGCTCTTCCATGGCCAGCCTGCCTGGCCTTTGAAAAGCAGCTTGTTTATTCCCTTTTTTTTCCCTTTTCCCTTTTGCGTGGTTCTTTGTCAGGTGTAATTTTGTGTTAAGTCTGGGGTTCCCTTAAACTGTTGTCTGTTCTTTGGTTGAGCCCCAGACAAATAAACTGTTTCCCTGTTGTTCAATTCTGTTCCATCTTCTCGTCACCGCTAAGCGTGCCCATAGTGATAGAAAAAACAGTGTCCTAAACCACCACAAATGGAATCACAAAGATTTATCAATAGTTCTGCAAATGCAAGTCTGTAAAGGTTAGGTACCTAGGTTAAGATCCTAGATTAACATCTCTCAACTCAGAGAAGAATTCCAGTCAATTCTCCCATCTTTTTGATGAGCATGCTACAGTCACAAAACAAATGGCTGCAACTGCAACTACTAGTTGGTATAGATATGTATGCACTGAAAAAAATAATAGAGAAATGGCTAGAGAGGCAAGTGAAGCATACATTCATCGCCTTCAGATACAAAATTTACACTTGAGTAATCTAGTGATCCATAAACTCTCTGAACACAACTCTCCCATGGATCATTCTTGTGTCAGGGAATTTCTCCCTGGTCTCACTGTACTTGACATCTCTCCCAGTTACTTAGCATCATGTAGTGAAGTTATATCTTTCTGCCTTCCTCACTCAAAGTCTCAGCCTGCAAAATTGTCAAATTTGAGTGAGTGGAATTTCTTTTGAAGGCAGAATCTTTCTTTTTTACCTTTGTCTTACTTTTTATTATGTCATTAAAGGAAGTATACATCCTACTAGATGTAAACTTTGAACAGCACTGAGGCTTAACTATTTTTATGTCTTTTACCTGTGCTTCAGTTTTAGAGCAGAGAGATATCAAAGCATGAGCTGGACTTTGAAAATCCTGACACTACTTTCTGGAGTATGCAGACAATTCTGTTTGCCACAAAGTTAATAAAAGAATATTTTAACAATATATTTTTTATTTCTCACTACTGCTGAAGAATAAACCAGAAGATTAAAGAAGATATCTAAAATAAAAAAACCAGAAGGTTGTTACTTGGTTCTCTTATTTGGTCATCTACTGAAAATCAGAAGTAGAGGATCTAACAGGAGCTTCATTTCCTTCCTTCCACAGAAAAGAGAGGCTGATTAAGGTAAGGGAAACAATGGTGGTTTTTCCTCTTTGAAGGTAGAACATACTATCTCCTTTATGTTTTCAACAGAGATCCTTCTAGGACCTTCATCTCACAATGCCTTTATATAATCAGGATTTTAACAGATATTTATTATCTGCCTTTTTGGACTACGGTTACAAATTTTCTTTGCTCTGGACTTGCTGACTTAATACTTTAAGAAAGAACCTGAAAAAAAAAAATCCTTTGAGAATTTCTTATATTAAAAAGTTTCCCATCTTACATGTATCTTGAAAATTGAAACTCATAACTTCCAAAATGTAATTGTGATGACAGGAATTAAAATAATTTTAACATTTAATTTTTATATCAACCTAGAAATGCTTAGTCACTCTAATAGCAAATTAATGTACATTTCTCAACAACAGTAATTTTGAAAAAAAAAACCCCAAACTATTTTTTTTCATTTTGTTTTTGAATATTACTATGTGGTGGTATGCAGACAGGTAACATTTGGCTTGATAGGTTACACTGCTGCTAAGCAACAGTGTAAAGCTATAGATTCCTCAGGCATATTTACAAGTTCAAGTATATGGTGTTCACTTAAGTACATTGTTCTGCAATTCTCATTTTTTTTCTCTTTTGTTTTGCATTTCCAGCCTATTCCAAGTTCTATTTCTCTTCCTACATCTTATTTCTTGTCCCCTTTCACTTCTATCCTACTCTGGCCCTAGGTCTCAGTCTCCATTCATTCATCCATAGTCCAACTTCTGACACAGTATTTTATGATGAATTTCATTTTCAAGAACAGAAGTTTTCTCAACATCATGCTGTGGAAATGTTTGTGTAAGACCTATAAGGGTAGATGTAAAAAAAAAAGCAAACCAACTCTTAAATCAAAGAAGAATTCCAAAAGGAGATTCATTTGAAATCTTATTTCTTGAGGGTCTTACACATGTTTTGAATGCTTTGAAGTGCCAACATTATTTGTTGTAATACCATAGCTGGTGGGTGCAAGTATCCCACTGGGTGCCAAGAAGAGAAGGTAAACCTTTTCAACCTGTGTTTTAAAACCACTTGTGACTTACATTATCCTACAGCAACAACAAAAAAAAAAAAAAAAAAAAAAGTGTGTGAAGTCATTGCTTTGGAATTTATTTCTAGTAAAGCTGTGGGCATAGAGAAATTGCCTATTATTTCTTATTCTGTCAGACCTTAAACTCTCTCTGGCCTTTTTGTGATCAGAAAAAAAGAATCTACCTATATACAGGTTGTATATACATTTTTTACATACAATATATTAATACATATGTACATGTTCATAAACTCATGCATACACTGTGTCTTTAGGGTTACTTGTAAGTGTTTCACTATTGATGAGATAGGAAAAATACCTCAACATTGCAACATAAACCATTTTGAAATGCATACATCAGCAGTACTTAGTTATAAATAAATATCTAAATCATGTGTGCAATGTCTATTAAAGACATAGTATAATGTTAGGACGTTGTTAATAGAAATAAATATCAGTGGCAAAAATAGTATTGCCTGTGCACCCACCTTAAAGATATTAAATGTATTTTTTTTCTGGAATTTTGGTTAGATCTTGTGAGATCCTCAAGACACAATTGTTGTAATATGCAGCTCCTAAATGTATTTCAGGATTTCACTGCCTGCAAGTGCCTCTGTGCTTCCACTTCTCCCTTCTGCTTCTGCCAGCTCCACTTTGGTCATGTCTCAGGAAAAGTGTACTCCACCCTTCATTAGCCAAAAACAGCTAAAACTGACGTGAGGTCCACAGTACTTTTAGGCCTGTAAGTTGCCGCCAATATTCAGCATTTAATGATTTTTTAACTTTTTTTTTTTTAGTTTCTAAAAGAATTGTTTTTCTATCTCTCCATGGTCATCTTAGTATCATTCATGAAAGGCAAGAAAGGCAGGGAAAATCCAAATATCCAGGATCTTCTCTTTTTGTCAGGCAGTAATGCTGTTGCTAAGTGCTGCCACTATTCACTGACGAAAAGGGCTCTTTTCCGACCTGCATAGCTGTCGAAAACAGACACATATGAATGAGCCCGGTGTAGACTGAGAACTGCAATATCAAAGCACTAATATTTACACACCCTACCTGAAAACACTCATCCAAGACACCCCTCACCTTGTCTCCTTCTTAGTTTAACCCCAGGCCACACAGCATGGTTTACTAATTGTGGAATGCTGTTTTGAATACAGAGTTCAAATAGCAAATCTAAACTGTAGATTTAATCTTCTGAGAACTGTTGAGATGTATGTAATTTTCTTCCACAGAGATGAACAAAGAGATGGTATAACATTATGATTGTGCAAATCTTCTTTCAACACCTCTATTGTACAAAGTGTAGACTCAGTGATTGAATAGCAACAAACAAAAGTCTCTGTTCAATTAAACTCCTATGACTCATACACAGAATACTTCATCTAACATATGTAGTATAATTAGATTCCTCCTTTTAGGTAAAGTGTCTTTGTTTTAAAACATGTTTGTAATAATGCTGAAAAAAACATGATAAAGATCAGATATCTGTTTTGTTCTGATTCATTCATTTAAAGAAAAGTTAGAATTTTACACTGGAGCTGTTTAAATTTAGTTATAGAATTACACACACATAAAAAATCTAATTAAAAATAGCATTAATGTTTTCTGGTATCACATGGATATCCATCATAATTCAGCACCTATAATCAATTGAAACGCAGTAGGCAAATGCCAGTCTGTCACAAAGTATTTCAGCTGCAGTAGCAGTAGCTAGGGAAGGAAAAATCAGTATATTTCTACTTTCAACAATTAGACAAATTTAGTGGAAGCTTAAAATAGCTTTCAGATGAGAAGTAGACATATTATGTAGTAAGAAACATTTGAAATATTCATCATGCAGCAACATCCAAAGTCAGTGGGACATCAGTACCTATTATTCAGTAATAAATATAATATTGCTATTCTGTAACAGAAACATTATCTTTTTGTGTAAAGAACATAGTGTGGGATGTTATCCTTGAGGCCTTAATTCATCACATTCTTTCACATATAGGAATGTAAATCTTCTTTAAGCAGGCAGTGCAGGACTTCTTTAGTTTTAAGAGCTATTCTGTTAAAATTAGACTGGTATGCTAGATTCTTCCTCACATGAAGAGATGAGGAGGGCAAAGTGATATGCTCTCCATAATCCAGGAGAAGTGCTTTTACATCTGTATTATAGTATGGATACTTTTCCTTCCATTGCTCCAAGTAGTCCCTAGATTCTAAATAGAAGATTGAGGATATAGTCCAATAGATTTGTCTAACTCTTGTGTTTATGTGACAATGCTTTAAAAATGGCTTATAAAAATAGAGGATAAGCTGACCTCAAACATATGCAAATGAAAATGGAATCATCTTGAATATTTTTGATATACATATGTGTTAGTGAGAAACTTTGGGCCAGTATAACAAATTTAAGATAAATGTTAAATGAGTACTAATGTTTCCCTTTATTTCATTGCCTTTTATTTATTTAATTCATGACACTTGGGGATATAGTTTAGGGGTGATTATGGTGATGCTATGTTGACTGTTGGACTAGATCATCTTGAAGGTCCCTTCCAACCTTGACAATTCTATTATTCTGTGAATTAATTATATTTACTCTTTTTTTTTTTTTTTT
>VXBA01001094.1:214103-229595 GCA_013399895.1 Serilophus lunatus | reverse complement strand
AAAAAAACAAACAAGAGTGTTTTTTTTTTTTTTTTAATTTGATGTCTGAACTTGAAGGTGTAAGACAACTTGACTTACAAGTCAAGGATTCATTCACATCCAACAAGTGCTGACATTTTTTAAGGCAGATTTGTTGGATTCTGGCCTCCATAAGAATGGTCTAGAATGCCTTTGTCTTCTAGGTGAAAAAACAATGGCTCAAAGCTCCTCCCAGCATGCTTTTTTTCTAGGATATAGAGAGAGGACTTTACTATCTCCTATGCTGACATACTGGCTCAGTATTGCACCATATCCTAAAGCACAGTAGGCAGTAACAGACCTCTTATGGCCATTGATGGCAAAAGGTCTGAGAAAGATCAGATGAAGGAGATCTCATAGTTGTGGGAGAGGAAAGACCCCTTTCTGTTCTTGGTTTGTACTGCTTTTATTGCTTTATTTAAGTAACAAAATATTTTCAGGGATCTGCAGGTGTAAGTGGTCCTCTTCCCCCATTGCCAGTGCCACTAATTTCCCTTGTAGCCTTTCCAGTCTTCTCTGTATTCAGTTGTGGGCCCCACCTGGGAAGACACACATTCATGTGTCCTGTTCTTCCCTCTCTGGAAAAGATTGAGCTAAATATATTATTTTTCATCTACAACTCAACATTGCCATTATATATGACAATTTTTGTCCAAGAGAATAAAGTTCTCTCACTCCAAAAGTTATCTCTTTTGTTCTGCATAGAAAGACTACACAATAAAAACAGAATAATTTTCAAAGGAGACCACAGAGGTGTCTTCATGCTTGTTTTACTTTTTTTCATCATACAGTCTATACCACCACAGGTGGCACAAATGATTTCTCTTTTTCTTTACAGTGGTTGCTTTTGGAACCTGTCTGTGAGTGTCTTCTGCAGTACTTAAATGTTGCTATCTTTCTAGAAGCTCTTTTCAAGCCCTGTTCCCCCTTACTGATTTATAGGTCATGCTCTAATGCACAGAGCTCCAAATGAAATGGAGTTCAACCAGTAGTAGATAGAGGTATGCTACAGATAGAAAATAATAATTTTATCATTTAGTTATTTATTCTGGTCTCTTTTTTTTATTATTTGTGTTGAATATTTTAGAATAAGAGCCACAGTAATAAGTGCGCAATGGTGACGACTGAACATTTCAGGTTAATTTTTTTCTATTCCCTGAATCATTGTAAAACGTTTATTGTTCCCATTGTATTGTTGTTTGTAAAGCTTCTGTCAGCCTTAGATATCTATTTAAAATAGAATAAAATATTTGTTTTTAAAATTCATTTTCATCTTTCCAATACAAAAGGAAAAAAAAAATTAAAGACCTTTCTTATTTAAAGTCTCATTGAGATAAAATAGTACAGTTTATTCCAATGAGGAAACATATTCTCTAGAAGAAAATTGAAAAGCAATTGGTACTATTTTATTTACAGAGCCCTAAGTTCCAACAACATTATTCCTCTTAGTCCTTGAGGAAGTAATATACTCTCACCCTTAAAACGCTGTAAGTAGTCGATAATCCATTATTACAGTAAGCCGTACACTCTCACAGTAATTATCTAATAACCCCTTATAAAAGACCGTAGCTTCCTAATCTGTTTATAATTATCATTTCAATGATCCTGTGCATTAATGTCTGACCTTCAGCAACTCTGACCTGATCTTAATTAGCTGTAATATCAAATCATCACTATATAAGAAACTAGCCATGACCAAATGAATGAACCCCAGGTACAGCTAATTTCTGGAGCAATTATCTTTTCATGTAGGGAGATTTAAATGATTATCTGCACAATTTCACACAGTTTTATGTAATTCTGTGACATTATAAATTCTGTTTTAAATCATATTTCAAAGCCATGGCTCTGCGGGCTGACTTTATATAGTACACTAAGCTATCAGAATAGTATATCATACTACCAGTGTATAAGAGTAGATGATTTTTGTGTCATTATTTTCAATTACGCAAAGTATATTTCACAAAGTGATAAATTGTAGTTGAAATATATAAATATGTGCCAAGGTAGTATATGGGCTAGTGACATGCAGTATAAATTGTATGTCATTTTAAAGTAATGTTGCATTATATTAAAATACTGTAAGTAATTGATAATACCGTATGTGCTAAAGCAAGATTAGAAAATCCTAAAATGTATATTGGTAATACACATGCAGTATTTACAACGCATTTGAAGCTGAGTATCATTTATCACATTTAAAAAGCTACTGTATAAAAAATGAGAATACCATGGAAAATATTTGAAGCTGCTATTTAACTCACAATTATGCAGTACTAAGGGCATTGGGACTATTTAATGTGTTATTAAAATACCCAGGCTTCTGATTTATAGTTTAATCTGACTGGAACAGAACACAAACCTTCATACTGTCCCAGCTATTCGCCTCATGCTTTTTTACACATACACAAACACAGAAAAAGAAGTCAGAACATTCACAGTCTTTCAGATAAACCAAGTCATTTAGGATTCAGAAAACAGTTCTACAACCAACACAAGGGTGTGCCATGTTAGTGCATTATAGAATAATACATCTCCAGGAAATAAACAATAAGTATTTGTTCTAGGGAAACATTTTTTGCTCAGTTTGAGATTAAAAAAAGGAAGCATAGAACAACATTTTTATTTCAGATATTGCAAATCACTTGGAAGAAGTATGTCAACAATCTATTATTTACTGCCTTTTCTTAACATAATTTGTCAAAGTTAACCATTGAACCTTCTTTCTCAGAGCTCTTTCAAATACTAACATTACCTACCTACAAGCTAAAACATTTGTCCCACAGCCATCAGATGAAGATAGCAGCCTGATGAGGATGATTGATTTGAAAGGTAATTTGAATGGAAAATGTTGTGTACATCCTCTTAGTGATGCCGCAGTGACAGCTCAGACAACCTTTCTATGATATATCACCCAGGAAAGTAGAAAAGAGTAAATTTAACAAGTGACATTGCTTCCTTATACCATATATTCTTTTCTTCTAATTTAGTAACTTCATTCTATATTGTGTCTAGTTATTTATAAATATCAAAGATAGTCAACAGATGTTTTGTCATACTTTTTAATTTACTCAAACATTCAGTAAGCGATGCATAAAATCAGACAATTAATATCCACAAGCTAAATGAACTAAGAAAATAATTCTTTGAAATCATGAAAAAGTGATGGCAAAAAAATTCTAGCCAGCTTTCTGATCAAATCAAACCATCTGTAATCCTCTTTTCAGTACCATTTCTTTTCTTTTTCACTTCCTTTCCATACGCACATATATTTAATTCCTTCCATATACTTAAAATCAACCATGCACTTTATAGGTTCTTGCAGTTTTCTCCGTTACATTTTCAGCATGATATCTGTCAAGGAAAAAATTGTACTTATCTCAAACACTGAATAGCTTAAATCATTACATAAATTTCACCCATTTTTAAAGATTGAGGTTTTGAAAAAATACAATGAATTATTTTAATAGAAAATTAAATATACTCTTTAAAATTACTGGAATAGATATCTTCTTGAAATATTATCGTCTTGCTCTAAAATTCTTTTCTGGTTTAGATCTTCTGTCCTGTATTTCATTTTCATATCTTACAGTTGAGATACACACATGGACACTTCAGGAGGCTTAAAATCAAAATCAAATTCCTCTCTTCTTCAAAAGAAAATAAGTCTTCATTTTAATCAAAGACATTTTAGGAGAATACAGATTTCCTTCTTTTTCACCTTCGATAATTTTAGTGTAAAATCTTGCTTCCCCATCCTCCCCCTCTACCTCATACATTTCACATTAAAAAGCAATTTAGTAAAAGCTTATATGAATTTTATGACATTCACTCATGGATTTTAGAAGAGAGAGTGTGAGTAAGCACACTATCTAATCAGCAAAAGCTGGAAGCATTAAATTTGTGTAGGAGACAAAGGCATTCAGGCTTTTCTGTAGGGATTACATTTACTTTGGAAGAGAAGTAGCTACCTGGAAACTTGACTTTCTTTCACAACCCCCCCTCACACAGACAAGTCTTTCATCTTCTTCTCTTGAAGAATATCAAGCCAGAGGCAGCTAGATTTTGGGCCTAAATTGCAATTACAATCATTCTCAAGTCAGATATGTCTCACTTAAAGATTGGTGCTACACACTATAAACTATTCTGGCATATTAACCTAAGTCTTTATTAATCTGCTTGTCAAAAAACTAATATGTGAAAGAGGATGATAAAGAAGTACTGTCAGAGGTAGACAAATAAACATAAATGAGCTGGAAAATAATGAGACAAATCTTGCATAAGTCCAAAAAAACCCATTGGTCCTTTTTAATTTTTTGGTGGGGTATGAAGCACAGGTCTTAGAGTTACTTAGCTTTGAAACTGTTCAAAATAGAGATCATGCATTGTCATGTTTACTTGGTACCTGGTATAACAGAAACCCAGACTACAATGACAGATCAAAAAGTCTACTGTAAAGACAGGAAGCATCCCATCTACACTAAAAATCAGTGATACAATGGGTTCAAAAAACTGATCTTTGATTTCAGCAAAATGCTGGAGACTTGTAATGGTGACCTATAGGTATGCAGAAGGTAGAATTGTTTGGGACTGTCTAGAAAGAATTCATACATGGAAATGAACTTATTTAGTTATGACAAAATTTTCTTTCATGAAGTTATGTTTTTTGGAGGCAATAAACAGCAGATGCATAATCATCATTTGCTGTAGCTCACACTTATCAACGGCAAGTCTTCTTCAGTTCATATAAGTGTTTTCTAGAACATTGAATAAATGATGTGTAACACAGGACACGTGTCTGGTACTTGTTCTGCATGTGGCTCTGCCTCATAAATGTATAACTCTAATGCCAGCCAAGCATGTGATTTAAAGTGCCCCTAGCAGTGAGGATTTCTGCAATTTCAGGGTACACCAACTGTGTTTGTGCATTACTTGTAGTTCTGAGTCTCGAGACAGGGGAGGCGATTTTACTCCATGGAGGAACTTTCCCAAGAGTGCAGAAGGTATGCTGAAGCTTTCCGCAGCTGCTTTGGGCAGTGCCTTCAACACTGGGGTTTATTCCCTATTAGAACTCTATTTTTTGGACTGAAACAATGCTGAAGGCACATATTTGCTTTCAGGCATAGAAAGGAAACAGGCATGTGAGGGTTTTACTGGGTTTGTATTGTTACTTTTGCTTCTTAAATTGCTTAACAAGATCTGTCATACCTCAGAAATTTAAACTCAGGTGAGCTTGTTTCAAAACTGTGAAAAACAGTTTTTGAGATGTCTTAACATTGTTTTTAGGTATTTCCCCAAAGGCTGCAACCTTCCTTTTGAATTGAGGTTTTACTGAGATGAAAAGAAATCGTCTCTCATTGATCCCCATAGGAAAGGCATTTGTCTTTGAACTCTATTTTTAGAGATGTTTTAACACATATTTACACTTGGGAGGATATGGATAAGTGTAGTTTTGTTTAAAATTAACATGTTTTTGTTTACTTTATAGGCAGGTAGAGTTCAGGTTTTGTACATGAACTCAGCTAACATCTACACCTCCTGAGATCCAATGTTTTCTTTGAAGAATTTCTTTCTTACCTGCATGCTCCACCCTGCTGGGCTAAGTGTGGTAGATAAAGAAGAGAGTTTCCCACGTGTTATTATTACACTTCAGAAGTATCATTCAAAATAAGGCTCCTGAAATTGCTAAGAGCTGTGCTAAATTCAATCTTTCATTCATTTTACATCTGTCAACCGCTAACTTTGTAGAATGACCCTGTGACTTTTACAATAGGACAATGTAAAAGGTTTTGACCAACTTCTATGAATAATCTTCATAGTTTTAAGATTCAATGTAAGTTTTTATACAATTTTTCTGAAAGCTCATTAGCTGCAAACCATATCTACTGTTTGAATTAGAAGGGCTATATCATGTTATGACCCCTGTTTCATACTGATCTGATAAAAGAGCGAATCAGGCTATAAATTTTTAAGCTTTACTTGTTGAACATCAGAGTTGAACTTTCATATTTAGAACTTATCTGTAAAGGGAAGGCAAAGTTTAGGAAGCCAGGTCTTAACATGCCAGGTATGCCAGCATGATTTCCTTAACGGAATCCTTTTGCTTGTGATAAGTCTTTCCTGGGAGCTAGTTCCCTTCACTGGCACACACTACAGTTAGATTCCTCATAACTTCAGGATGCATTTACATGGAATAGTTCTTTTGTAATGTGCAACAGGTGTGAATTTAATGCATCCTTTCTAGTCAGGAGTAATTTGCCATGTCAGCAATGTTAACACACTGTGAGATGAAAGTAGACAGTTACCTTGCAGACTGTGAAGTTCCACATGGAAGTCATCTATCGTGTGATTCAGATGCACATGCTTTTTTACTGTGTACAAATGAGCTCTCATAGTACACAGATCTCATACATTGACAATAAGTATTTGCTTGTGGCCTCTGCCATTAAGTTTATGTATATAACCTCACAAAATCCCCCTGTTGTATGATAAGGGCCAGAATGTCTAACTAAATTAATTAACAATGTACAAATTAATCTAGGATAGTAGCTGCAGAAGACGCTTGCTTTCACTGAGAAATAATGCCCCTCAGCAAAAGAACAAAGGAGGAAAGGACTTTTAGGTTACCAAGCTCACTTCTCCTCCATTGGTTCCTCTATGGTAATTAAAAAACTTCCTCTTATCTCCTTATCTTGTTAATGTCCTATCTTGTTCATGGCCCTGCAGTTCTTCAACCAAAACTGTATTTAAGTTTATGTAATTCGTCATTCTATGATTTTTTTGGCAAGTCTATCTTTTGGTCTTCTGTACTTCTGATGCAGCTATGAATAGCAGCAGTCCATTTACATCCTCTTACCCCTTGTTTTGTCAAGACAAGCAGCCCCATTTCTTTAACTTTCCATCAGTTGTCCTTTCCATTCTCCTGATTACTGTAGCAGTCCTCTGAATTTTATTGGTGTAATTCATCTTCAAAATGGATAATTGGAATCATATATTGTGTCCAGACATAGCTTGTCTGATACATCAAATGATCATATTTGTACAGAAAAAAAAAAAAAGAATCAATAGTTCAAATATTGATTGGTATTCCACTTCTGCTGTCTCTATCTTTTGAGAACATTTGATTTTTTGGAATATATTTCCATATTGTTTTGTAATATTATTCCATTTTCTCTTTTGTGTTAAGTCATTAATGCCAGTATTAAAACATTCTGTCCCAGGCCTGATCTCTGCATACCTAGCAGATTCTTTCCAATTTCTAGTTCTACAAATGTCTACCTTTTTTACTTTCACTAAAGTATTATTTATTTTACTGCACATCATTATATCAACACCTCTCCCAAATGCTTTTTCAGAGTAAATAAAAAATTAAAAGAAAGGATTTATTAAACACATTTTTCAAGCATGTTTGTTGATATGGAAAGTTAGGAAGTCACTGACAAGACTGCTTGAAGTTAACAGAGTGATAGTAGGTCACATTCAGCTCAGATCTGTCTGAGTCTGTTTGATATCTGTCAGGTGTCAAATATATTCAATACCAATGTTAATTTTCAAAGTTTGTCTTATTGCAGGAGGGAATGAATAAAAACCTGTCATGAGACTATACCCAACTGCCAGGACAGAAAGCACAAAGCAAAAGTTCTGTAGATGTGCAATAGAAAGTGATAAAGATAATAACAAAGCATCAGAAGTAGAAGAAAAGAGCAAGCCAGACTTTGGGTTTACAGCACAAAGGGATAGCTGGTAGGACAGAGGTGGATCATGTTTACTTACTGAAAACCAAGAACCTGGTAGCTTCTTTCGAGGTTTGTGTGCTCACTTGCTCTTTCAGGCTTGTTAAGTACACAGTTTTCATTTGCTGGCATTTTCCCCCCATCACTGTTTTGATTTATAGTGTCTTCAACTATTTCAAACTATGCTTTTGAGGAGCTGTTACCAGATCTTTCTTCACCTTAATTTCTTCCACTCTGAAGTTCCTGAATATTCTGGGAATCCAAGATTTTTTTCCCTCCTCTACACCTTCTTATACTGCTGCTTTTGCTTACCTTGTAGGGCGTATGTCTTCCATTCTGCTGCAGAGTAGCAACCGCCAACTGTTAGATTGTAGCTGCAATGCCAAGCTGTGCTCACAGCAGTACCAAAGTACATAAAAATTACTGAATCACTGAATTATTTAATCAATTGGGTCAGAAAAAATCTCTGAGAACATTGAGTCCAACCAATGACCAAATATCACAATGTCAAATAGACCACGGCACTAAGCGCCACATCCAGTGTTTCCTTAAACATTTCCAGGGATGGTGACTCCACTGCCTCCCTGGGCAGTCCATTCCAATGTTTAATCACTCTTTCTGTGAAGAAATTCTTCCTAATTTCCAATTTAAACCTTCCTTGATGCAGTTTGGACTATGTCCTCTCATCCAGTCACTAGTTGTCTGGGAGAAGAGGCTAACACCCATCTGGCTACAACCTCCTTTCAGGGAATTGTAGAGAGCTGTAAGGTTTCCTCTGAGCCACCTTCTATTCCAGGCTAAACAATTCCAGCTCCCTCAGGTGCTCCTTATAGGACTTGTGATCCAGACTCTTCGTCAGCTTCATTGTCCTTCTCTGGACATGCTCCAGAACCACAATGTCCTTCTTGAAATGAGGGGCCCAGGACTCAAGGTTTGGCCTCAACAGTGACAAGTACTGGTAGATCTATATACAGGGAATTTCATCATTCACTCCTATCTGTGGAACTAAAGTTGCTGCAGGAACAAGTGGAAATTTTACTGGCACAAGGGTCTCTGACTCTCATTGCAGGATATTCCAGATTCTGAATACTGGCCTTGAGCACTGTCAGTGTCAACTTAGAAACTAATTAACTGACCATGCCTTTGTGATGCTATTGCAAGAAAAAAACCAACAAATTAAACCTTCTTGAAATTCATTAGATAAAAATGGAAAACTGGAACCAACCTTTTACATCAAAAATATTACTGAAATACGCATGTATTTGGGAAATTATTCTCCCTCGTATATTTTGCAGTTCTTGAACTAAGGGATAAAGGTATCACCTTTACTATTGATTAATTAACAAACAATCATCTGTTTAGCCTTTTAGCAGAGTTATTTCCAATACGCAGCTGGAAAAGAATCCATTCTACACACCAATATTCAAATTACCAACAATTTACTGTATTTTGCTGTGGATGGTATCTGGAAAGAATGTATGTAAATGTCATTGGGAAGGACTGATGGGAAGAGGGGCTGTAATGAAATGACCTCTTTTTCTTTTGTAATTGTAGCAAATACAGCAGGAGGTAGAGGAAACTAGGAAAAGTAAGAACTCCACATTGACTTTGTGAATAATCATGCCAAATTAAAATAGGAAGTTGAAATACAATTTTGTGTGCATTATGATTTAAGCTTATAACTTCTGTAATGATATTTATTTGAGTAAATGTAGGACTAGGGAATCAATTCAGAAAGAATTCTGTGGTTCATGTAAGCGTTAAAAGGCTGTACACTATGTTAAAGATTCTTTTTATATTTTTGCTTTTTAAAGCACAGAAGTAGATCAGTAGGATGAGAAGTGCATTTTACAGGTGATGGATGTACTCTGCACATACAGCTGTACAATATGTGTCAACTATTTGTTCATTCTGTATAATGAAAACCTGCTAAAATCTCAGATTATCAAGATAGGAAAAATCTTGAGTATAATGTGAAAAGTACATTGCAATCCACATTTTTCACCGTGCATTTCTTGTAAAGTTTTCCAATGAGGGATAAAAGAAACATACAGGATCCTGTCAACTGTAAGCATTAACCATGACTCAAGAATCTAGTCTAACATTAATTAAAAACAAAAGACAAAACAAACAAAGATTGCTGAGATACAAAAACAACTGACAGCTTTGGAAGTGTTTCCTATGATCTATACCAAAGTTAGAGGCATTTCTATTGACTCCCAGAGGATTAAGCATGTTCTTCCAAAGGTTTGCTTAAGATGTAGTTATTAGGTTACATTTGATTTTTTTAAGGGGTAGAAAATCAAATATGGATTTAAAGAAATCCATATTCATACAGATGCCAATCAGTTAACTTCTGTCTCCATAAGCTGCATGGCAGATTTAAAATTATTCTCCAGGGAACTCCTTTTAAGTTAAATTCCATAGTCTCATATATGTTTTATGACAGCTTCATATAGGCCCAGTCACTTGCTCTTTATGAGAAAAATGAATACAATCTCTACTTCACGCACATTCTGTACTGTTTATTTTTATTTTTAAGTCAGATTGAATGTAATATATTAAAAACACTTTAATCATTTAGCTATAAGATTCACTCAATAGATTTTTTTCCTCTCTTTTTAATAGGACTTTCTGAACAGAGTTCTTTTGATCTCCTTGACTGCTTTCTATATCGTAAGTCTAATCCTATATTTAAACATTTTCCTACATTTCATCAAGCACTCTGATTTAAATTTTCCATAATCTAGCTAGTCATACTAATCTACTCCTTCATTTCATATTGTAAAGCATGTAATTTCCTTTTAAAAATAAATAAAAATAAAAGTGGCTAATGAAAATGACTACTACAACATATTTGAAAATACTCTACAGTTTAGCATCACAAAAAGTGAACATTTAAGGATTCTAAATGCCACCCTAATTAAAGGAACCTTCTTTTTAAATGTGGGGTTTTTTTCACATGCATAAGAGGCCTTATTCAAATGAAGGGGAAGACCTTTCACATACATGAGGCTATAATAGAGAGCTTAGCATAACTTTTACCTGATTTTCAATGCAAATGGCAGAGGAGAAGTTAGTGTGTTGATGCAGATTATGGTTTATCCTTCTCACACACCACAGAATTCTTCACGCTCTGGAAATATTTTGCTTATCAGTGAGAAGCAATGATCAACACCTCACACCCCCAATCCCAGAGAGACTCAGAAAGTGAGATCATCAATATTCAGATATAGTCAGATTCTCACGGTTCCAGACTATTAATTTGCTCCTAAACTGAAGGTTTACTGTACAATTTGCAATATAAACATTTTAATGCTACATATCAAATATCAAGCAGAGTGATTAAAAGGCAATTTAACAACGCTGGGTTGCTGAAAAGTGGCAGACAATTGGTATTTAAATGTATTATATGCAGGGAGATTGTTCCTTTTACTCTTCATTGAAAAAAAGTAGTACTGTAGTTTTCATTTGTACAAAAAGAACGATGTAGGAAGAGATACCTATGCCTGATATGGCAAGTATTCTCAAATTAGACTTAACAAGTGCATATATTGTTTACAACCCTTTAGTCAGTTCCTGCATTTACTTTCTATGAAAGCTTGAAATCACTGCTCATGTCACATACAGATTCTCCTTTCTCTGAGAATAGACACTATTTATGACATGACAGAGGAAAGAAACAAGGTGTAAAATTACACCAAGCATCACAGCCCAGAAACAAATTAATTGGTGCTAACACTAATTTAGATTAGTGTCTATGACTTCTCATGAGTAGTGGTACAGTTGAAGAGGGGAAGTATATGTCTGGTGTGCTGTTTTCATCAAGTTTCCTGATGACTTTGCTGGGCTCAGATGGCTCTAGCCTGCCTTTAAAAAGGTGAAAAAGAAAACAGAAAAAACAACTTCTCCATTCACTATTCAGGCCAAAAAATTCCCCCTTTCCATTGCTGTTAATCTTCTCTAGAACATTGTGGTGGGTTTTGAGATCTATATTCACTTAGGATGTTGTAGTGATTGCACTGCCATTTTTAGCACTTATTCAGGTATAACTCCCATTTCAATAAATTAGTAATGGAAATGTTTCTGTAATAGATTACTGACATGCTTCTATTTATGTGTCATGATGGGCTGACATAAGGGATAACTATCAAGGTATTAAAAGTGGACATCTTCTACACACAGCCTGCTACCAGGATCTCCCAGTTGGATAGCAAATCCTCTTTTAAGCTGTCTGGGAAGACAAAGCTATATCTTGGTAATAACTGCAGAAGAGAGAACACCATTTTCCCAGTTCCTCCAGACTGTAAATAGCAGACTGCAAATAGCAGACTGCTGGTTTTCAAAAGTTTGAAATAAAATACTCCAGAGTTTCAAGATTTTTATGAAGACATGAATATCTATTAAACTATAAGTCTAGCTATTAATCACAGAATCAACAAGGTTGGAAAAGACCATACAGATCATCAAGTCCAACCTATTACCTAACACTATCCCATCATCTAAATCATAGCACTAAGTACATCATCCAGCCTCTTCTTAAACACATCCCAGATTTGTGACTCAACCACCTCTCAGGGCAGCCCATTCCAATGGGAAATCACTCTTTCTGTGAAAAAGTTTTTCCTAACCCCCAGTATAAACCTCCCCTGACACAGCTTTAAACTGTGTCCTCTTGTTCTGTCACTGATTGCCTGAGAGAAGAGACCAACTCTCACCTGCCTACAACCTCCTTTGAGATAGTTATAGACAGCGATAAGGTCACCCCTGAGCCTCCTCTTCTCCAGGCTGAACAACCCCAGCTCCCTCAGCTGCTCCTCATAGGGCTTGTGCTCCAGCCCCTTCACCATCCTCGTTGCCCTTCTCTGGAGATGTTCAAGCATCTCGACATCCCTCTTAAACTGAGGGGCTCAGAATATTCCTTTTTACGTCTCAGGTACATCATACACATGCTCTAGAGGATCACGAAATGGTGTCCAGAAAAATGACCTGGCGTGTTGACTTTTCCTCTTCTTCTGCCTGAACCTAATAGTGTGGCGGAGTCTTTCAAATAGAGACCTTGCTGCTGTGCTTTTTGTCTTTGCTGTAGTGCAACTGGATTTCTGTGCTTCCATGACATGCCAAATTATGCACTAGCACCTTCTGAAAATTTAATGTGGCTTCAATTCAATGCAATCTCCTTGGTGAGAAATTTGGTTTACTGTAATCATATCGCTGCATCCCTGAAGTGCCTATGTGCCTCTGGATTTCCCTCACTATTAAAATATTGGTAGCTTTTGTCCTATTAAAAAAAAGAAAAGAAAAAAACATTTCTAACTCCCTTGCTCTTACTGTGCTGCCTCTGAAGTTACTAAAGAGAAAATTGTGTCAGTGATGAGCTCTTCTGACGATCATCTTCTAGATAACCTGGGATGTATATAAGGGGTTCATAGTATGTCCTTATATTTTCTGTGTGGTTCTGGAAGAAGAACAGTCTTCCTAAGACCTAAAGCTTCTCCTAAACATAATGAAAACTAGAATTTCCCCGCACAGCTGAAGAATGAAGTTTTTGTGGGAAATGTCTTGCTCCTACAGGTTACTTACAAAGTGTTCAGTGTTTTTTTTACTAGCTAATTTTATTTACATTGCCATCTTTAAAAATGTAAAAACACATCCAAAGTAGCAGATCCATCTTCTATTTTACATCTTACTATTGATAACTTTAATATAACTTCAAAAATTCCTTAAACTCTAGCTGAGATCATGATAGAAAGAAAATAAATTAACGGGAACATAGCACTGAGAATGCTTTTTGATTGATTTAAATATCCAGAGAAACAGTTCTGGATATCAGAGAAGCAATCTCTTAATTAGTTAATTGGATTAGATTTTTAAATGTTTCTGTGTACATTAAGACTGACAAAGCTTTAAAAAAAATCTTTATTTATGCCTTTCTATAGATTCATAGAAACAGATTGCAAAATACTGATGTTATGCCAAGTAATAGGACAACATGGCTAAGATCAGTCTCTGCAGATTTCTCACAGGAGAAGGAAGAATAGAACATAGAACCCTTTCAATTTTGCAACTTTCTTTATATGCAGTGGATTTTTTTTAGCAAAGAAGAGCTATCACTGCTTCATGTATGATCAAGAAAGTGCTTAAAATAAGTGCTAAAATATTTCTATCCCAAATCATTAGGACAAGGTGCAAATAGTCCTAAAAATGTGCCATTTTTGAAAGTTAGCTAAGAGGAGTTTCAGTGAGCATCAAAAATGTTGCACAAATCCAAGACTCAAGCAATCATCTTCATTCTTTGCCTTACTTGTAAATGTAATGAATTCTTTTCAGGAGATTTGTGAACTCTTCAATTGATGTCTTGGCTAACTAGATATGAGGAACTATTTTCCAGTATTGTCTTTCAAAACAAAAAAAAAATACAAAAAAAAAANNNAAAAAAAAAAAAAAAAAAAAAAAAAAAAAAAAGAGAGAGAGAGAGAAAATGAGACATTAGAAATGTCCTTAGTTTTTACATGTCAAAAGGAAAGACTAGAGTTCTGAACAACACAGAGCAATACAGGTCTCTGAGATAATAGTCTCAAACCCAGAGTACAGTACCTAAGCTTCCCACTCAGTGAATGGAAGTTAGCAGAGACCAGTAAAAAACAATGCTTAAAACCCACCCAAACCCAACACTTAACAAAGTTGCCTCTCTTAATTTCTATGACTTTGCAGAGATTGAGCATCTGGTTGGGGATTTCAAACTCTTTCCTTGATGTATGACTGGAGGGCAGAGTCCTGCCCTCAGGTCATATGTACCATCATTGTCTATTAAAAATCTAAGGATAGCCCTATGTACCAGTCTGCAAGACCATTTTTATAGACAAAACACTAAGGTTCCTGTGTATGACATCATTGTTCATTCCAAAGAACTCCAGGAAGAGGGTTTCAATGAGGTAAGATTTAACGTACACCAGCTCTTCTTAAATGCTATTTCAGCCCTTGCTTTCCACCTCCCTGAGAAGAGAACTATAGAATACCCTGAAAAGACCCACAAGGATAATCAAAATCCATCTCCTGCACAGGCAGCCTCAAGAATCATGCCATGTGCTTGAGAGCATTGTCTAAATGTTTCTTGAACTCTGCCAGGCTTGGTACTGCACCGCTTCCCTGGGGAGCCTTTTCCAGTGTCCAACTACCCTCTGGGTGAAGTGGGACGTGAAATGTTGCTGTGCTCTATATATGCAATATCATTCCATAATTCTCAGCTACAGTGCTTATCGTACCTTGCTTAAAATAAAAATGTTCTATCTAAAAAGACATATCAATGCAATACAACTATATAACAGTAAAATTATTCACTGACTCTAGGATCAATTTTTTTCCGGGAATTTCCTCACATCCACATACAGTTCTTAGTGCAACATCTTACATTTGGATTTTCAATTTATCTGAAGCATGTATAAAATATTATGTTGCTCCAAAAGTCCCAATTGACCAAAGAGAAAAGACAGTCCAGGAGTATCAATTATCCTTGTCAACTGTAATTTACACTTGTTAAACTCCTTGGCAGATCTCCTCTTTCCAGATGCTGCAATAGGAATTACGAATGCAGTAAGATGAAAAATTCGTCTTAATAATATTGTGCTTCTGTAATGTTTTTCATTCTGATCAAATGCCAAAAAGATTTAGATGTTACACAGAAGAATTTGTTTGAATACCATTTGTAGAGTGCCTCACAGGCAAACAGAGCCAAGTTAAA